>CM035797.1:27728473-27914756 GCA_020466265.1 Siphamia tubifer
TGCACCAAGGACAATTTGAAGTTGTAATTAATTGTAAGCTTTTATTCTCTCATTTCAGTCGTCCATTCTGCCTGAAGTTAAACTGGGTTGAATGTGGCCTCTGAATGTAACTGAGTTTGACACCCCTGCTCTATACTGGTAGTAAGCACCGCATATTAACGATAACAAAATACTGCAGAATGTGTGTCATTGGTGTTTGGGGTGAAAAGTAAACCACACAAGATCCTATTTTTGTCTTGATGAATTTTAATTACATCAAATGGATTTATGTAAAAGTGGAAAGAAGGAAAACACTGGGTCTCATCACAGCAAGAGAAATCTGCACATGATCTGAAAACAGTGGGCACGTTGCAGGTCACCTATAATCCAGTTCATCTGACAGAGTAAGGCTGTGCTTTCACTATGACAGAGCAGGATGAAGAGCTAGGAATGACATGAATATGATGCAAGGTAACAGTTTGTTCATGGCTGTAAGACAGGTGACCTGAAATGCCCTCCAGAAAGTTTCTAGTCCCTCCCCACCAAAAAATAAAAAAATGAAAATAAAAACCACACACTGACCAATCACATCGATCATGGCTTCCCGTTCCGAGTCATTTGGCATTCTGGCAGGTCAGAGTTCCCGAAGACAACGTCTTCCTCTTTGATTGGGAGAAGGAAATAGTGCCGATTGATTGCTCCATGCAGATTGTGATTGTTCAGTCGATTAAAACTGGAGATGATGGTGCTGACATGCTATGAAAATGTACAAGCCTAACTGAATGTCTGAGGTCAGTCTATGGCTTTGTGTTTGTGCTGCTGCCTCGGTCCTGCTTGCTTTTCTTTTATGATCACCATCATCACTGTCATGAGGCAGAAGGTCCAGCTGGGGATCCAAAAAATGTTGTCTTAAGAGTGTGGTTTAAATTTGCCTTTTTCGGCTGTCGTGTGAACATTGGCACTGGACCCACAATCCAGACTAGTGCACATAGCAGTCTGTCACATCTGCCACAGCAGTTCTTATAGAAAAACAAAGCATCACCACAACATTTCCAAAAGTGTGTTTTTGTCATTTCCTTGATTCAAGGAAGAAAAAAATAAACAGAGAAGGAAGTCATTTTTCTCTACTGGACTGTTCTTGACAAAACAAACAGGGGGTGTACAATCTTTTCTCACTGTAGACAAGTCTCTACAAAGCTTCAGACACAGCTCCAAGGCCACCTTTTCTCTGAGTTCCAGGTAAGCAAGAAAGAGTGGAAAGAGTAAAGAAGAGACAGATTACAAATGTACTCAAGTCAAGAAAGGAACACAGGGAGAGCATAAGTTAGAAATGTTGGTATTCAAGGTGTCTACAGGTTTCAGGTTTATTTAATGCTGGACCAAATGTAAGACTTATCATTTTCTAACTCAAATATTGTAGGTCAAATTAAAGGTCAGTAGCAAATATGTGATTTTGGTTAGGAATGTGTTATTAGTTTGGCTGATGTACAGTTTGCTCACAGGTGATAGGAAACAGTAAAATGTCAACTTTTAAGATCTCAAACATCACACGGAAGATATGTCTTAAACTCAGTGATTAACACCAAGTTTGACACTATTGAATAACTTCGAAGGCTTAATGTTTGTACAGAGGATGTACCAGGATCATCATGTCTAACCAATGACAGTCAATAATGATTGACTCACAAGTTCAGTCACTTGTTTTAATAATGAAAATTTCCATGTAATAAACAAAATGGGGGGGGGGGGGGGGTCACCAGTATCAACCAATCAAGTTATTAATGTAAACCTTTCAGGCTAAAAACAGTGCATTGTGGTGCATTACAACTCCTACCTTTCCTAAATGTTGCAATTTTCTAAGGTACAATTTATTATTTTATCATCTGCTTTTTTTCCCCCAGCGAAAACAAGGTATTTTCCTAATATTTAATTGGCTGATCATGTAGATATTCATAAAAACTCAAAACAAATTCTAAGGTTACATCAAAACAGAGTGAAGTTAAGAAAAATGCATCGTTGACTGAACAGAAAAACAAACATCTAAATCCTCTGTAATTTGTCAAACTCCATGGGTTTTACAGGTCAATTAATATTGCAGGTGATAGTGTGTCCATTTTTACTATGGAGGCTCTGAACATCCAAATGGGTCAAATCTGATAATAATGAAATGTTTAAAAATTCTTTATCTGTATTACAAGTATGAGTGGTTCCAAAACTATGAAATATTTTAGATCAGTGAATGCTTTTGGCTGCTGGCGACTGTTTAGTTTTTGGTTTTTTAAGAGTAAATGCATATCTGCACTGGCCCACAATTTCACAATCAGTGCACTTCTAACTGTCCAAAAAGACCCTGTAGACATCCTGTTATTTAGGAGGAAGAGAAGGAAGAAACAGCCTGGAACTACATGCTGTCAAAGGGGCGAGAGGAAAGGATTTCAGCCGAACACTGAAGCCATGCAGTGACAACAAGCAGCACAAAAAAGCAAAGGGACCATGTGAGTTTCTTTTTTCCTCCCACTGGGAGAGCGATGAGTGGTCACCTTTAGTAGCGCTGTGGAGTGTGGGGGTTACACTGTTGGACTCCACGTGGATATTTTGGGGGAACAAACGGACAGAAGGCTTCACCAATCAGAACAATGTGGTAAAACGGCCCATATGCCATGCGGCCCGGCCCCATCAGGCTTTGCGGTCAGGCATTTGGCACCATAGGGATGACGGGCGACAGACAAGGCGGTGTGAGGTGGGCTTTGGGGTGAAGCAGGGGAAGCAAGTGCACAGCACGATGGATGACATCTGTTACACCATGTTTGAGGTTCCCATGGAGACAAACCAAACCCCCTCCCACCCCCATCCGACCTACTCCTCTTGCTGAGCAGCACACACTCACCACACGCTCAACAGCATGGTAGTGGACAGACGAGGGGGAGGGGGTGGGGCTTAGCAGCTTTGCTGCGGCTCCCCGCTCCTGCTTTTAGACTTTCTGCCCTCCACATCTGTAGGACAAAGGCAACGTTCATGTTACATCTGCAGACATTTAACAAGGAAGAATAGAACTGCACATACTGTATGGTGATACAAAAAAATATAAAATAGCAACTACAGAAGCAGAAATAAATAACTATAATAATAGCATTGGCACATGAAGCAGTGCTTGTCTTGATTATAAGTTAATGCTTACAACATTCTGTACAAGAACCATCTAAAATATAGAATCAGTTATTCATGTAACAAAAGATGTGGTGCTATGGGGAAATAAAAGGTCCCAAAACCAAGTGAAATGATGTTTGCTTCATTCCAAAAATAATCTGACCTTTCTCTGTTCAACTTCCTGCACTGAATAACTCTAGGGGCAAGTAATACAGCAAAACATATAATCACAGTGTTTGTGATAGGCATTTATTCCTGGAACTTTAGTATTTTCATTAAAGTCAAGGGGGCTGCATATTTTGCAGAATGGTGGATATGTCAAGAGTTTGAGATGCAGTCAATGGGTCAAACTCTGTACTACAGTCGTCATTCCAAATATTTTCCTGTCAAATAATCTCTAGTGATTTATTTACAGATGTCATGTTAATTTTTCTATTAAAATGCCGTTGATTCATCACGACTTTTATCATAATGCTAATATAAACTTCATCATCCAGCCCCAACTCACCAGTTTACTCTTTCTACAGTCTGCCTTTAACTCTACTAGAATCTCAACCTACAACTTTCACCATCCACGTACGTATATCCAACTGAAATTTAACCATCACTCAGATAATTTGAGAAATAAAGCATCATCATTCTGTCCTTAGCCCAAAGAGTCAGTACAATACAGTACAAAAAAATATAAAGGCAAACAGTCAACATGTCCAAAAAAACAAAAGAACAATAAACACCATCAATTTAAAAGATAGAAATGAAAACCATTTTGATCACACCAATCAAAATGAGCATTTCAGACCAAACAAAGCCATGCAGTTTAGTGTGAATGCAAAAGAAGACAACACCGGCAGAACTGAGTGGAGAGCAGTGCCGTGTAAAGATAGTGCAACCCAAACACCAAAATAAACAGGAAGTGATCAGTTCATCTATTATTTGACACTGACAAATGAGTGTTCATGGTTTTGCAGTGTAATACTGCTGCCTCATCCTCTGTAAAACTGAATTTATATCCAAATCTTGCTTAACTATTTAAATATGAAGACAAATTTCCCCTTAAATAGAAACTAGTGACCCTCAATACATTGCTTTCTTTCAGGCTCTACTTCTCCTTTTCCTTATTGAATGTTAAAGCTTCATTTTATGCAGCGTAGTGACTATGATTCAATGTAATTCAAAACCTTTGATGAACTCAACACATTTTTAACAGTGAACCCCTTTCCTTCCATGCTTTAGCAGATAATAGTCTGTCAAATGAGGAAAGAACATTGTTAATCAAAGTCCCACCACAGAGGACAGGACAGAACACAGGGGAAGTGACAGCGAACCAAAAAAAACCCCCCAAAACAAATGACAAAAAAAACAAAAACAACCTTGATTCATTGATCAGCACCATGGCAAACGGAAACAGAACCAAAACACCAAACAGAGATGGGTAGTGCTCAGATAAAACATGCAGAGTTATCGTGTCCTCAGGGTTGAGTCTGTCACACACAGCCGTACTCATACCACAGGGACTGGGTGTCCTCTTGGCTGAGTGACGGCTCAGAATTATTCACACGGCTTGGCTCCATTTCTTCATTAAACCCTTTCAGATTACTTGGGCCATTCGATTGACTTTGTGGGTTCTGGCTTTGTGACGCATTATGGTTCGAGGTGGGAGTAGGGTGTGTTTTAACAGGAGGCCCACTGATGTTGCTGACTAGGCTGGGGTTCAGAGATAGGAAGGGATGGTTTTTGCCCGTGGACTCGCTAAAGATGGAGTCCATAAACACCGACTCTACAGTGAAGGATGGGCCGAGGAAAGACTCAAGGGTTGAAAGGTCAGGCTCCTCCAGGCTATGGCAGGGTAAGCTGAGGGACTTGGGTAATGGGGAGGTGGTGGTGAGGGGAGCCTTTAAGTTGGTGCTGGTAGGGTGGTACTCACTGGGGGTGGGCTGGGAGCGTAGCCCGGTTTTGGCGGAGGCAGCTGGAGGAGAGGCGTCGACGGACACGGGTTGGCGGTTGTCCTTGGAAAGCAGGTCGTGGATGCTCGTGCGTCTTGTGGTTCCCTCGGCGGTGGAGATGACGCTACTGGCTCTGGGCAGCGTGGAAGAGGACGAGTCCAGGCGCTCAGACACCGACATGGCTTTGCTCTGCGTGGACAGACTGGAACGAACCGGGACGGATCCTCTGACACGAGTGCTCTCTGCTTTCCGCAGGGTGGGGCGTCCAGGCTGTCCTGTGGATCTGGGTGGACGGTCAGAGCTGACTGGTGCTGCCCTCCCACTAGAGGAGCGGAGGATGCCACGGCCCTTTGAGGACATGCGCTCCTTCGGGGCATGCTCAGAGGAAGTGGAGAGACGTGGAGAGTCCACAGTGAGGTTCTCCTGACTGCCAGACTGCAAAGGTACACACAAAACACACATTACATTTATGTCCCAACATTTTTATTTTTACTTTGCAACTGATTATTTTATCCTTAAGGCTGTTTGTGCTTAAAACTTCATGTGCATGTAATTTACTTACCACTGTGTTTTACCGCTTTGTCATAAGTATTGTCACATAGAGAACAAACGGCAAAAAAGCAAGAATGCTTTTCAGAACAATTTCTTCAGTCGCTACAAAATCATCAATCATGCTGTGCACAACAATATCACATAACACACAGAATAACAGAACTTCTAAACTACACAAAGTAACAGGATGCTGGAGCAAACAGGTTGATGATCACATAAGTATACACTGCAAGACTCTGACCTTTTACTGAACAAGTGTTGAAACCATTACAAATCTGTTGCCAGTAGAAATTGTTTTGACACAAAATACAAATTTTTCGGCTTTTAATCCATATCCTCCTGAGACCCAGGAAAGTAAAAGTTTTGGCCTAAATTAAATAACTGCCTGACAATAAATGGCATGATGCAACTTTTGCATTTTAATTTTTTTTCAGGGATGCCCTTTGTTATGGATGCAGTGGACTCCACAAAGACCCCTAAAAAGGAAAAAAAAATGCTTTGCTGCACCTCAGGAGGATATTCTAGTCCTATACAGGTAAATTTAATCGTCCCCGTTTTGGGAGGTGGGCTCCTCACCTCTGTAGGGTCAATACCCTCATCTAGGAACTGCTGCAGGGACAGCACTTCATTCCCTGGTGAATCCGTCTTCCTAATTTGGGTCTGTCCTGGGCTGCTTGTGGCCGTGGATGGGTCCAGGGACCTCCTGAGCTGCAGAGGGCTCTGGTGGGATGAACGTGAGGAGGTTGGCTGCTGGACCGGGCTACTGCCACTGCTGGACCACACCTCCTGGTCCAGGCTGAGGCTGAACTCTCCACTACTCTCACTGTGGGGCCTGCTGAGGCTGCCATTCAATGTGCCTGTGAAAAAACATGGTTAAAGTTGGGATCTTTTTATGTCAATTTTCAACACCAGCCAAATCTACACTATATTGTCTTTATATTCACTCTGTGTTGATTTGGAGAGGAAAGAATTACCTCTAGGTGTTTATTCAATTCTGTAGTTGTGGAATTTTTAGCCCCTTCACTCATGCCTCCTGCATCTTCAATGTCTTTTTCTTTTAAAATCTGAACACATCTTCTCATTTGTACAAATGTCTAATGGCACCATCAAATCATTAAGTTCTTGACAGATTTATTCATCTTCAGTAAACTACCTATAAACACGAGAAAAATGGCCATTTCAGGACTGTGTGCCATTAAAATTATCGGGAAAAATATGTTCTGTATTAATGAGTACCAGTTTAATTTATATTCTAACAAATAAAAAAAAATAAGGAAAGAGTCTGGCGATTCCAAATTAATACTTCTCAGTCAAAATAAACTCCCTGTACATTTAGGCAGTAAATGAGACACTGGTTAGTTTCATGTCGCCACCTTACTGAATATTTCACCACAGAGATCTCTGCTGTGCTTCAATGTCAGAAACCTTTTGGGAAATGTTTGTGGAAACCATCTGCTGGACCAATGAAAGAACTGAAAAGCCTTTCAATTCAGAAAACCACAATATTGCCACCACGCAATGAATAAATCAAAGTAAACAAGTAACACTTGTACATGTAACACTGCGATATTCAGTGCTTTCATCTTCATATGTGTAAAAGGTTCAACTTGATACAAAACAAACCATGGTTTAAAGCATTAATTATGGTATTTGGCTATGTTCACACTGCAAAAAAAGTGGCCCCACATCTGGCTCTTTTTGGTCATATGTGACCCTTTATCTGGTTTGTTTCTGACAATCTGAGCATAAATCAAATTTTTTCCAAATCACATCCAGACCACTCACTGTCATAGGTTACATTTCATCTGATTCTTATGCCTGATAATAGTGGCATTTCAATTATAATATGAACAACCATGCAATAAATCAGATTTCTGGGGGAAAAAAATCTCACCTGAGTATTAAGATCTGGAGTGTGAATGTAACCTTTCTGTACTGAACCTTAAATATAAAATTCCTTAAAGGGGATGGAGAATCCAAATCACGGTTTTCATTTTTTGATGTTAGTTCAGAGTCTTTCTGCTGTTGGGAATACACAGGCAGCGTCATAATCTGTTTCAAGTATTTGTCCTTTTTTGAATTTCTGCCAGAAAATGGACCAATGCATGTTTGAAGTGAGATACACGACCCGACCCCATTTCACACACGCCCCCTTCGAAATGTTTTCATCTTCTTCCTCCGGAAAGTAATACATGGAATCAATGGCTAGTTTTAATTTTTAATCACATCCCCAACACATTCAACCATCACATCGGACTTTTTTTTTGGGGGGGGGGGGCTACATTTCACATCACAGAACAAGGATTAATACCCCATTCAACCACTCTCTATCACCTTTAAGCAGTTGGATGCCAGTAGTAAATTGCAGTGCCAATATACCAGCTTGGTATGGTGGTACCACTGGTACCAATACACCAACTGACTTTCTGATGAATGTTAACCCAGAAACAACCAAATTTCACTTCAGGGGGTAGATCAGGAAAAACACAATCTCAAAACACTGAAAATAAAGACAAGGGAAGAGAAGAGGACTGGTATAAGGTGATAGAGGAGGGAGGAGCGTACCTTTAGCCTCCAGAGGAGAAGTGAGGTGGGAGTTATTGTTACTATTACTACTGGTTGTCCTGTTGCTATGGAGACTGGAGGGTCTGGAGGCTGGGTAAGGGACAAGAGGGAAGATACGTACACACAATTAGAATATAGAGTATATGGAGTTTGAGGTATTCACACAGACATGCACTAAAACAAAAGGGGGAGAAGGCGGGCACATGCTGACAGTTTGAAGTAACATCTCCTGCTGGGGTAGCAGATGGCACATGCCAGGCATAAGGACAGGAAAGAAGGGGCAAGTTGCCAGGCTGCAGCCCCAATATGTCCAGTCCATAAACAAAGGCACTAAGAACAGAGACAGCAGGGACACCTACACCCAGGACAGAGCACAACGTTAAGGTGTCAATGAGAATAAGAGGGTGCAGCAAAAACTGGGAATGAAAAGAGTGCCCAAAACTGAAGAGAGGAGAAAGCACCTGCTGCTGGTGGTCACAAAAAAATACAGTGACTTAACTTCTCACTGGTTTTCAGGACATGGTGACAACAAGATTTATTTGTATGTACTGTTTAATCACTATTTTAGTCTTTGTAATGTCTAGGAAACCAGCTCATTGTCACCCAGAGTGAGGTTAGGAGCCATGTGTTGGTAACTTACTACAGATGTTACAGGGCACTCTGCACATAGCGCTTAAATCAACAGGAGAAGGACAGAGAGCCAAAACACCGCTAAACACCTGCAGGCCTGACGATAAGACACACACATGTACACAACAACACAAGCTTTGACACAGCACAAAGCTACACATACATACAAACTAGTTAGTAAAAGGCCTGATTACTCCACCAGCATGTACTACTGTATATAAAATACTGTGGCAGACATCAAGGCTGCTTGGAAAAATCAATATGAAACTAATGACTGCCATTAATGACGTTGCACAAAAGAAAAACTCAAAACAGATGAGCTAATGGCTGATGTTGTAAGTGATGTCTGGTTGATGCATTTCCTATACCCATTACAGAAGCGGTGCTGTCAAGTGGGTCTGATGGGTTCTGAAACAATGCATTGGATTTCCATGGTGCATTCTGGGAACTGATCAGCCAAGAATGATCCATGATACAATAATAATAATAATAATAATAATAATAATAATAATAATAATAATGGCTTGATTTAAATTGAAGTGCTTAAGACTGTCTGTACTGAACATTAGTAACAAAACATGCACCAAAAGCACAAATTAATTATTAACTTCATTCATGTCCAGAGGAAAAAGTTTAACGATCAATCTGTTGCATAAGTTACTAAAAGTAATGAGACCACTGGCTGCATTTTCAGTGTGGTCTATAGATCCACTATTACTAGGCAAATGAGTTCACTGTTGTGTGAAAATGTGTTGGCATCTGTCCAGCGTGTTTGTCTATGACCTGGAATGAGTTCCTAAAATGTTTCTAGTTCTGGGCAAAAGTTGTGGTGGAGATGCGACTCAAGTTTGATGTGAGACTGAACAGTTCGAATCCAATAATAGAAGTGTGAAATGTTTTTAACATCAATACTTAAAGAGAAGTGGAGTGTTACAGATTGTATGGTTGGTTTCATGGCCATTTCACAACTGGGTCATCTCCACTGGAGTACTACTGAACTGATGACTAGCTGGCTGGCCACAGATTTACTGCCCGAGATAACACCCTGGAGCCTGGAATAAAGTCAATCCCACTTTTAACAAAGCTGATCACTCTCTTGCTCTCCACTAAATTTTGATTTATTTTTTTTCAGCTGCAGATCAGGCTTAAACGAAGTGCAGGAAGGCAGCCCAAAGATTAGTAGAGGCACTGAGGATGTGACCTCTTTTTTGGGCTCTCACTCTTTCCTTGCCTGAATTGCATTCTGACTCCCAGCTGGTTCAGAGTAAATGCTTCCATTACCCATCCTTTATCCTCCATATGTCACACATCTGCAGTTTGATGTACCTGTTACAGATATGCGTCTTACCTTGGCTTTTTGGGTCATCTAAGGAACCAGTAACATCCTCACAGGAAGCATTGTCTGGTGGGACAAAGAAATTACATTTATCAGCAAAGGACCTGTTACAACAAAAGCAGAATCTCTAAGTTAACCTGGTCTTCTGACCTTTGACCTGAAGCCGGTTTTTGGCCCGGCTGTGCCCCGCGGATGGCAGAGTAAGTGCAGCACAGTCGATAGCATTTGTAGAAAGTGCAAGTTCCTTCATGCGTTGGCCGCTGCGTCTGGTGGTACCAGTGGCCTCAGTACCATCCAGGTTCTCAATGCTGCGTGCCCACTGAGCGTCAGGTCCACCCGCCAATACCATAGTCTGCAGCAGGTCATTCATGGCTAAAGTCACAGATGAAGGGATGGGATTAAAAAATGCATTATTACCTGTCATGATGTGTTATTTTACCTAAAATATTTTTAGTTTTTTTGTAATTCTACACAACCCAATAACAGCATTGCAAAAAATATGAGTCAAAGTGCATAAGGACAACATCTGCATACGATATTATCCACAGGTACATCATGTTACCTGACAGGATACCCTCTTTATGCACATTGACAGCTGAATGGTTTATGATGGCAATATAGTAAAGCATGTCGGCATGCAGAGCTGCTGCAACAGCGCTGTTCATAAAAATCAATGCAAAACAATATGAGCGAGACTGAGGCAAGTCCATGTGAGCCGAGTAAGATCTGAAATGCAGCCTATTGAGAGGAGAGAGAGCAGTTTTGATGAGAAAAGAAAGAGACAGAGTTAAGGCTCCATTTCAAGTCCTCCATGGTGAGTGCGGCGTGGCGACAATCAGGTCGAGGTGACGTTTTAATGTCATGCTGCAGTTAAAGATGGGAGTGAACGCACAGGCATATGAAAGGCAGCCAGTCTCATCTAATCTCACACACATACACACACAAACACACACACTTACACAAGCCTTTCATACCATATACACAAATAGAAATACAACAAAACTGCCCACTAAGTTGTCTGTTGCCTAATGTTTGATCAAATGGCAACAACATCCAGATTGAACTACAAAGTGAGGCTAGCTAAAATCTACCCACTACTAAAACAGGAATGGAGAACGTGAAATCACAAGAGAAAAAAAAATACTCGAAGAAAACAATGCCTCACTCTAGTTCCTGGTTATTTAAGTAATTTGATTTGTGTCCACAGAATTAAGTTAGTGAAGTTTGTGTTATTCATTCTTTTGTTAACAGTGTCTGGGATCACTACAGCAGTGGAAGTAGTATTAGCTTAGAACAGATGCTCTACAGGAGCAAGTGGAGGCGGCAGGCTCAGGGCAGAGGTGACGGAGGGGTTTACTAGGACAAAACCTTAAGGATAAGCCACTGATGAGACAGATATGGAGGTATGGTGACTCCTTTTAAAGTGATATATATATTTAAAAGATCATGGAATATGCAAACATATTTTTGGCAGTGTAATGAAAGCAGAGTGAAATATTCAGCTGCTTTTAAACACTGACAAACAATAATATCCAAGTGAACTGAGCAGGTTCAAAGCAGTCTGTGAACACAAAGTGCAGTACTGCTACATCCCTCTAACATCAGTGACCATTCCCTCTTTGTTTCTCCTAGTGTGACAATGACAGGAAGAGGAGGTTGAGGAGAACTAGCGCGGCGGCTAACGGAGGTCTTACACATGGAGCGCCGGTAGATGGCCTTGACCTTGTCTTTGTCCTTGGATCTGTTCCTCATGAAAGGCAACCTTTTTATCGCTGTCAGAGTGCAGCCAGAGACAGACAAGGGAGGGAGAGTGACAGAACAAGCCAAAGGGAAGTGGAGGAGTAGAAAACAAAAGAAAAAAAGGGCAGAACAGAGGGATATGGTTAACGTTTTCACAAAGAGTCTGGGGAGAGATGCAGCGAGAGAGCTGGAACCCTGGGCGCTCAACTGTAATGACTGGCAGAGTCTCTGTAATATGACTCAGGCCTTTCCAATTATAGAAAACAAATTACACTACTATATTAGTGATATTAGTGCCAATTAATGGACCTGGAAAAAGGGGTTAGCAATTCTACAGTCTGCATATTTGTCATATTTACAAATGTCTTCTACAGACAAACTTCTTACTTCACTGATTTCTGCTTGCATTAATAAATACTAACATTTTTCATACTTCACTTTTTTTAAAAAAGCCTCCTATGACTAACTTAATTACAACCTGATCGATCCTTTGAAGGGCAGACTTTAATAAACACTAGACATAATGCAAACACAGACAACAAAAACACATTATGTGAATACAATTACACTCTCACAGTCTCTGCACACAATCGATAAACACTACCACTGCCATGTGGGTGAATGTGAATGAGTGTCGTTTCCTTCACTGATGTACTTTAAAGCATTACAAACAACAACACAACAGCTAACAGACTGCCACACGTATATGAACACAGAATGGAGAATATTAAAGGGTGCAATAGAGGGAGACAAAGAGTAAGGGGTAAGTCATTAATAGGGGGGAGACCAAAGATGTACATTTATGATAGTTTTATTTTTAGTTTTGGTTAAAATAATTCATATATCTGTGATGTGATTTATCTAAACTAGAATGACTGGTAGCAGAAACAAACATTTTATATTTATTTTATCTCATTTAAATTCCTTTACTTTTGAAACTTGGTAAATTAATTGAATAATCATCCTTTCTCTATTTCGGCAATATTTTTAACTTCATATCCATGCCAAATTAGCACAATTTAAATGAATGTCATCAATATTTAAATCATCCATTTCCACTGGTATGCTGTTCTGTATAAAGTACTAAATAACTTTTACATGTTACAGATGTAAAGCTACGAGTTGATGTACAACTGTTAGGAACACTAGCTTTATTGTACTATACATGAAGTGAGCCATTATTCATTGCACCTTTTAATAGCTATAATGCTACATTAGAGGTCATTTCTTTAATGCTCTGTTTCACCAGTGAGCTGCACAGATCAACAGGCTAATGTAACTTGGATTTTGACTCTGTGAACCAGACCTGGGACAAAACACTTAAACACATTCAAAATAGCTGCACTTGATTCTGCCCCAGGTCTGAGGTCCAGTCAGCCTTGTGGGGCTATGCAGTTCAATTGTAACCTCTATGACAACTGACTGACGCAGACAATGGACTCACGAAAACATGCCCCGAGAGATACGACAGAGGGGTCATAAGCCCCGCCCTCCCTCAGCATACCATTGGTAGAACCCTGCCCTTGGACATGGGACTGCTGCCCCCTCCTCCCTTTCGAGAGATAAAGAAGCAGAAGAGCAGTTAAAAGAGAAAGACCAGTTCAACCTTTCAGTCATGACAATCGCACACACTCGCACAAAGCATAAGTTTATTAATGATAAAACTGTGCTGCTTCTCTTCTCTTTCTTTGTGTCCATGTGTGTATTAAACAGACTGTGTATGTCCTACATATGTCCTACATCCAGTATAGAGACAGCCCATGAGTGTTGGGTCTCCATCTGGGTGCATGTGTCTGTTATGAACTCACTGTTGCTCCTTTTCTGCGTGAGTGCATCATCCAGAGAGTTTGAGCCTGAGCCTACAGATGAGCTGTCCTGACTGTCAGGTGGAAACGACAAGAAACCGTCACCACACTCTGACCGAGATGGAGTTAATGTCAGGGAACGCATCCTTTCCCTCTTTGGCTTAATCAGCTTCCTCATCTTCAGAGTGATCCAATTGCCTCGCCTAGAGAGAGAGGATCAAATACAGTGAGGGAATAATCCACAGGACAAGATAGACAAACACAAATACTGTATGCTCAGTTCATATGTTCACTGTATTTCAGTTTTTAAATCAACCTTTCCTTTCAAGAATCAAAGATCAGCTGTGCACCTGTACATAGCAACCACAAACACTGCCGAACAACTGATGAAAGTAGTTTGCCAAGGTGCACAGCTGTTAGCAGTGACAACACGCACTGATCGCTATTGAGAGAAAGTAGCTCCAAGCAATTACGAGGTGTGAGTTTTTGTTCTGGGACGGTTTTGTCATGCAAATGAATCACTCATTCGAACACATACCGTTTTGAGAAGAAACACGATTTACTTTGTTGATCCCAGGAAACCTGCCTGGACTACTTTCGCTTTGACTAAAACTGGACCAGAACTCGGCTCACAGGACTTTATTTTTTTGAATCGAGGTATAAAATTCTCATGTCAATTTGTCAGTTATTGACAATGGCCTTTTTCATTGTTACCTGCGTGGAGGTGAAGGGTCGTAAAATTTATACTGGTCCATGATCTTCTCTTCCAGCTTCTCCTTCTGTCTCCTCAGTTCATTCAATTTGTCTCTGATTGATGCAGAAAAAATTAACATCAATTCAGACCATCCAAAACAATGAAAAGATAAAATGCAAAACCATGTGATGACGAGCTAAAAAAATTTTGGTTACATATATTGTCTCTGTTCTACATGGAACAGGTCCTTGCTCTCCATAGTCTGCTCCAACAGGGTGCGGTTCTGTAGCATCAGAGTCTGGATCTGGTCCAACAGGTGGCGGTTCTCTTCCTCTAGGTTTCCTTTCAGCTGGCTCAACAGCTGGTGCACGCAATGAGATATTAAAAAGAGTTTCAAGACAGTTGGCTCAGCAACAAAAGTGAGACATTAAAAGCATTAATTCATGTAAAACACAGCTGGCCTTAGAAGTCACTTCTAGAAATATGATCCATTAAAGGGATGAAGCGGTTAAGCGACAGCGGGTTATAAAGCTTTTACATAAACAGTATCTAAATGTAAATACCCCCTAATGAAACCGTATCAAGGCTTAGACCATCATGACAAGACGAGACAAAAGAAGTGTGTCCTTACTTCACACTGGTTGGTGAGTTTGGTGGAGGTGATGTCTAGCTGCTGGTACTGCTCCTTCAGTTTGGAAAAGTCAGCCTCCAGTTTGGTCTGGTCCAGTTTGGCGCTGTTCAGCTGGCTTTTTATATTCTTATGGTCCAGCTGGAGGGCCTCATTGTCCTTCATCAGCTGCCGATAATTTGTATTGAGTCTTTAAAAAAAAAAAAAAAAAAAAAAAGACAGTTCAGCAATGTTGGAGTAAACTACATCATTATATCAGGGTTGAATTATGAAAGTTGATTATAAATTGGGCTTCGACATGTTTCAACAAATTTAAATTTAAGACCCTGTCAGATCACTATAAGGGTAATTTATGACCCAGTTTTTTTCTTTAGCCAGATCCATTTAAACTTCTCCATAACACAGTTGAAGAAAAAAATAATAAAATCAAATAAAATAGAAAAAAGAAACAAAAATAAGCAACAACATCAACAGAAACTAATAAATATTCACACAATAATAAATAACATGAAAAAAAAAAAGACAACAAAATGAAGTTAAAAAATACGGTCCATGTCCCTGTGCTCATCCAGACCTCACAGCTGTGATGTCTTGCTATCAACAAAAGAGAGTCATTCAATAAATGATAGAATCAATATCACTGTGTGGCTTTGTGTTTTTATCAACAAATACCAAATACAGTGTGAATGGTATATGAAGCCCCCAAAGCTCTTCTGGGGTAACATGTGACTGAACAAAAGTAGGTAACTGGGTAATGACATATTACTGTGGTTAAAGCTGTTAAATGATACACAGGAGGTTGTTGGTGGAAACTAATATTGGGGAAATTACTTTCTATTGAATCAATCAGAATTGAAATATGAGGGAGGAGTTTAGTGCCAGACTGGAAAAATAAAGTTGTAAACAAATTGTTTACAAAGGCAAATTTCGACAAACAAAATGCTAAGTTTTGTGCCCAGTGCTTAGATCTATCTAATGAATCAATCAGAATTTAAATCCATTGAGAATTGAGGGAGGAGAAGAGATTTTAGTGAATTGTAGACGATGCTGATGGACAGACGATGGACGAAGTCGCAATGGCAATAGGTCACCGCAACTTTGTCCATATGAGCTAAAAACTTGAATTTTTAAACTAAATCATCCATTCAGAACGCGTCAGCACTGACGCATCAGGGGTTAAAGGGTTAATATTCATGTTTCTGTGTTACTGACCTATCATTCTCTTCTTTGAGCAGTTTGCACTGGTCAGCTGTGGCCTGGTGAGTTTGATTCTCTAATGCCATTTTGTCCTGCTGCTCTTTTAGATTTTTCTCCAGATCCTCAAGGTCCTTCTTCCTCTGTAGAAGCTGCTTGTACCTGCATCCAAAAATGAAAACATTCTATGGAATTCTGACAGTTCTGGAGATATCTTGGTTTATATTCAAAGGTGACCAACCATTTACATTATTACATTTTAAATCAATAGTGCAGTCATACAACAATGAGGGACAGGACATGCACTGATCCATGCTTCTACCCCCCTTCTTCTTACTTGTCTTCGAGGTCCCTGTGTTGCTGCTCCAGGCTTTTATGAGAGGTTTTCAGCCCTCCGTGCTTTCCGATCAGGGCTTCATATTCGGCTGCTTGCCTCTCGTGGAGTGCCGCCAGCTTCTCATGATCACGGAGAAGCATTTCATAGGTGGCCCTCACCTCCTCTTTTTCTCTTAGGGCTCCCTCTTTCTCACCCTCCACACTGCTCTGCTGGCTCTGCAGCTGTGCATTCTGGGCCATGAGAGACGCACTCTGAGAGCTCAAAGTAGAGTTCTCCACCTGAGGGATGGACGTGGAAGACAGAAATTAACATAGTTAAAGAGGTCAGGAAAAGGTAAGTGGGACAAGATTTGGCAGCAATGTAATACCCTATGTGAAATGTTTTTAAATCCAGCTGTACTTATCCATATATTTTTTTCATCATTAAGACAGATGTAAGTAGAAAAGCACTCAAGAGCACAAAGCTCCACAAAGGCAGACCTCACCCCTTCAAATGAAGAGCGGTCTGCCAAAAACGTTATGTTTTTACCAGAGTCTATCTGTAAGTAAGATAACTCAAAAAATTATTAGATTTTGGTGGTGATCTGGGGGGGGTTACATTGCAGAAAATGGAGAATAAAATTCAAAGTGATCCAGAATCCAGGATCTCTTCATCAAAATCCATCCATAAGTTTTGAGTCATCTTGAGTTACACACACACACACCCACCCACACTCGGATCACCACCAAAATCTAATCAGATCCAGAACTCCCCATTACCAAACTACCCTGTAAATTTCATCAAGATCCGTCCATAACTTTTTGAGTTATCTTGCCAACTAACAGACAGACAAACAGTCAAAAACATAACCTCCGTGGCAGAGGTAATAAACTCCTTAGATGCAAACAAGAAACTTGTGTGAAGAAAGTCTTGCTCATTTTTCCCTATAGGGGGCACTGTGCATCCTATTAGTTTATACTTCCTCAGCCATAAGCTTCATCAAATGCGAACAGGAACACTTTCATCTTTTCTTTGTGGCCTCTGTGGTTTATTTGTCTTAAAACCAATCAGTCCTGACTTAGCATTTGTATCCTCACTCATGACACCCCATACAATTTCTGTAAAATGCCGCAAAAGGAAGCTTTTACACATTCTAGATAAATCATTTAAGAAACACCTACAAACACATATAAGTCACTGTAAATACTCAAAGTTAATTACTAACATATATAAACAGCTAGCAGCTATATTTTGTCAGTGTACATTCTGCATCTCAAAAGCAGGGTTTGAATGGCTGCCAAAGAGGTGTCAGTTCACACAGAATTATATACAGGAAGCACATATGCTTTCCATTTTGTCGTCATAACTCAGTATGTTGTGTCCAATACAGTGTTTATATGCAATATAAATACTAATACTATTTGGGGCAATAATTATAGTGATTCAACGTGTCTGGCGTACCATTTTAGTTTTATCAGGACAACCCTGGTAGCATTAGCAACATCACCACAGTCACCTGACTCTTGCTGTGAGTCCAATTAAAGTTTTCTATTTAATGATATTAATACACTGCCTTGGACAGATTGGTGCATTCTGTGAAAGACTGTGCAAGTGCCATGCATTCGTCAAAATGGTATGAGGTTTTGTTTGGATTTTACTTAATGATAGTAAGTCCAATCTCTCTGAATCTGGTTCTTGACCTAAACCTTACATAGAAAAGACAAAAACTAGCAATCAAATAAAGAAAACCCATTCAAAGTCTCCAAATAACATACAATTCATGTAGCTTAGTGCTGGCAACTTTGTATATGTCTTGTTACCTGTAGCTTAGCATTCTGTGTCTGCAGTGTTGTATTATTCTCCTGTAAAGAGGCAGTTTGCCTCTGCAGAGCCACTATTTGTGCTTGGAGGTTAGAGCTTTGAGTTTCTAATTGTTTAAGCTGGCTCCTCAGGGCCGCCTTCTCAGCCTGCAACGTAGCATTCTGGGAAAAACAAAATTGCACACATAAGGAATATTGGATATGCACTTACATTGTGTGAGCAATATTAGACTGCAGAATTATGCCAACTTACATTCCTTTCCACCTCAATGAGCCTGTCTTTGACCTTCAGGAGCTCCCTTGTGGCTTCGTGGCTTTCCTTTTCCCATTTACTAACCGTCTGTGGGTCCTCCCCTCCTCTGGGGGGCGAGCTCTGCACCATCCTCTCCTCTTCTTCTCTTTGACGCAGCGCCTCATAGTTTTTCTTAACCTGTGGGGTGACATAGGGCAAGAAATTTAAAAAATGAATGAGGAAAAAAGGAGACAACACTATGGTGTGACAGGAGTAAGAATACAATGACAGTATTCATGGCAAATTCACAACTGACTAAAACATCTCAAGTCAAATTTTGGTATGGATTTGTGTCCGTAAGCGCAAAACACAAACATCTCTTGATGAAAGCAGACATTCTTTCCTCCACTTCACCCCTTCACAGACTCCTGCCGCCTCATGAATAGATAAAGTGGTGATAGAAGTGGAGAGTGGATGAATAAATAATGTATTGGCCTTGAGATCCCTCAATGTTTTCTGGCTTTCTAATGTTTTAGACGGCAGGAGAAGATTTTAGCACAGTGTGTTCTCAAATGGATTGGCTACAGGCTTGTGTTTTGACTTTCTGGGTGGTTAAATATTGTCAGTGCATGTATTTTGACAACACTTTCTCCATTTATAGCTCCCCAAAAAACATAGTTGAGTATATATAGATGTATAGAGTCATGCATATTTGCATTATTGACCGTCTTGAGCTCTTGGCGAAGTTGCTGGTTGAGGTTAGAGGACTCCTGCAGTCTGGCCTCAAGGGCAGCAATCTTCTCCTCCTTAATCTCCAAAGATGATTTCAGAGTTGACTCTAGTTTACTTTCCAGAAGTTTAAACCTGAGAACAAAGACCCAGTTAGTTGTGTATGTGAGAGTAGTTTGAAAACTTTAACACATCTGTATTCCTAAGACAAAGCAAAGCCACTATACTTGTAAAAGAACCAGACTTTTACGTTGGAAACAGAGGGGTCAAATCTCCCACTGGGTGTTTCAACAGAGGCTCTTATTAATTAAAATTACAACATCCGATCTAAAATGGGATCCGATTTATTTAAAGTCCCACCTGCACTGATGACATATTTTTAAGACAAATGACAGAAAAGGAGATAGTTTGCATAATTCTGGATTCCTGATGTATTTGTAAAACAATACCTGTCATCAGAGCCCTCATCATGTAGCAGTCTCTCCTTATTTAGACCAATTTTTTCCAACTCATGGGTCAGTTTGTCCAGGTCATTATTCATCTGTTGAGTTCGTAACTTCTCACTGACAAGTTCCTGAAGACAGTAGCACAATTTCATCTTTTACACTTATGGCATAGTAAATTCCTATCAATATCACCCATTAAGGCTCATTTTTATTTAATGATGAACCAGGCATTACATTAAACATATTTCACATAAAGAAATCTTAGAATGTTTCAGATCCTTGTTACCTCTCTGAGGGTGATGAGTGTCTTCTTATCAATGGAGGCCTGTTTGACCAGGTCCTTGTTCTCCCTCTCGAGATCTTTCACTCTGGTGCAGGAGTCCCTGAAGAAGATCATCTCTTTTCCCATTGTACGATTCTCTTTCTCCAATGAGGAAATCCGCTGGTTGCTGTCATCTAACTTCAAGTCCCGTATCTCGGCCTGTTGCCTCAGACGCTTGTTTTCTTTCTCTAGAAGCTTCTTGTCTTTTTCCAGTTGGGACGTTTCCTGCTCCAGAGTCTTGTTCTGGGGAATGAAATAATGCAGAGATGGGACTATTTGATGGGATCTGTCTTAGTCTAAATGCTGTGTAAATACACATTTGGCTGAGAGTGGATAGATTAACCCAAAGGAGCTAAAATCATGTTTCACAAATAATCTGGCATAATCCAACTCTGCTGGAGACCTGCTGTAATTTTATCAACAAGAACTGAAAGCAGTTCTACTGATCAGTTATGCTGATGGCTGTAAACAAAATTCAGTGATACCAGCAAAACCACATTTTTGCATATAACCAATACTGTGCTGTAGCATGATCACACAATCCAATCTTTTCCGTACTGGACATGCCACCACTTGATGAACAGGTAGTTTTGGGCCATCCTGACTGGCCCTATTCTGCCAGGCAGAATACATTTGTCCCAAAAAAGCACTGAAACTGTGTCAGTGTTGATAGCAGTGTATCCCACTGGATGCTGTACCAGGAGATAGCCCATAAAATGTCATATTTCTAAAACTTGCCAACATGTAATTATTACTCCACACTGAATGTATGGTGAAAAAAAAGTAAACTCTACCTCTTGTTCCAGCTGTTCAAGACGTTTACTGGAGATCTTGAGCTCCTCCAGGTTGCGTTGGAGTGTTTGATTCTCAGCCTCCACTTCTTGTACCTCTGCTTCCAGCTGCTGGATCTTCTTGCTACTGTTTTCTAAAGTCTTCTGCAAGCGCTGGTTCTCAGTATCCAGGCCCTGGTAACTCACCTTGGAGAGGAATGGCCAGATACAATATTAAGAAACCATGGACTTTGTCATACGAGATTTTACATCAAAACTGAAATTTCAATGCAGTTGGCTCAGCTGGAATAAACACAAACAGGCTCTGATAGAATACATAAAAAAGATGGAATACATAAAAAAAAAAATTATATATACATTCTTAAAAGTATTGTTGGTTATATATATATATATATATATATATATATATATATATATATATATATATATATATATTCATTTAACCAACAATACTTTTAAGAATTCCTTTGGTCACCAGAATGAATCTGTATTTCTGTTGTAGCAGTAAGAATGAGTGTTTTAGACAAACTTTGTAGTAAGCTTTAACAGTTCTTTATGCAAACCCTAACGACATTTATATAGAGTACAAAACAACCTGCATCTGGAATGGTTGGTTTGATTACAGGTAAAACTGAAAACCACTGCATAATAAGTTTCATGTCATTGAAAATAATGTGTCCCTGTCCACTATAAAGGTTTTTCCAGTTAGAACAGTTAAGTCTGGGTACAATGTTATATGTAGTTACTATGTGAAACTTCTACTTTAACAGAAGTACAGCTGTAGGATACAGAAGGTGGTAAAATATTACATCCACAGAAGAATTACTACAAAATAACCTGGAGGAATGAAATCCATTGCTATGTGGTTGAATTTTTTTGTTGGTCTATTTACTCTGCATGTTGTGACCAGCAGTCTTCAGATCATACCTCTAGTCTCTCAGTCTTCTTTGAGGAGGCCTTCAGCAGTTCCAGACTGCGCTTCAGCTGGTTCCTCTCACTCTCCAGTTCTCGGTTTTCAGCTTCCAGTTGAGCTGCCTTTGCTCCCCCCAGTCGAAGGCTCTCAGCTGAACGGCGTAGCTCCAAGTTCTCCTGCTCCAGCTGGGAGTTCTCCTTCTCTATAGCTTCTACCTGAAAGGCCATATTTTTCAGGGTGTCCAGCTTCTTCTTCAGACGCCGGCCTTCAGCCTCCAAATCTGTGTTCTCCTTCTCCAAGGAAGACACCTATACAGAAAAGACAAAAAAAGGACAGAGTTTTATTCTAATATCAGGGTCTGACAACACCCAGCTTATCTTGACTGGTTCATGAATTAGTGGCACTGTACAGTAAATACAAATTTTGCAGTAGCAACTGTTCACTACAGTCATATAAACCCTTCATTTCTTTTGAAGATATTCATCTTCTAAAAATCACAGATCAAATGTCCTACATCAGATACAGTGATCATCATCCGTTTAGCAAACATTTAAAGGGAAATGGATATAAAACATCAGAGAACATAATGCACCAGACCTTTTCACAAGTGATTGCCAAACTGGCCACCTTCTTTTGTAGACTTTCATTTTCTCTCTCCAGCTTCTGCACTTGCAACTCCAACTCCTCTGCTCTCTCTCCTTTCTCCTTCATCACTTCAAGCTCCTTACCTGAAAAATACACACGTACCAATTGTCTTCTGTGAATTCAAACTTAAACAATGAGACTGGACCTTCAATTTAAGAAGCCAGCAACTTAAAACCACTCACGTAGTTGTTTCCTTTCAAACTCCACCTTGTTGAGTTTGGCAGTGGTTTCGCAGATAGACTCGTGCAGAACACGATTCTCCTTCTCCACATCCTTGACTCGAGCTTCAGCGCCAACCTGGCAACGCTGTCGCAGAGTTGTCACCGTCTGACTGAGATGCTTGTTCTCCTGTTCCAGACCCTTCATCTGCAGGAAAAAGATAGACGTATAATGATGACACAACATTAGCACCAAACGGTGGAACAACCATTTAACAGGTACCATAAGGCAAATGACACGTGATATATAGTGTGTTATGTCAAGGATAATGTACTGTGGGGAGACAGTTACATCATGAACCCCATAAGGCTTCAAGTCTTGATCATTCTGAAGGCGTTTATGTTAGAATAGTGACCCACTCAGTGTTGATTACTTTGCTTATTGAATGTCAGCTTACAAAGAATTTGACAACTAGACTAAAAATGACAAAGTGATTTGAAAAAATTGTCTTGCCTCCACTATATAAAGAAAGCACTGTTAGATTATACGGTTAGTGTTAGGTCTGTTTATACAACCACTGACAAAGGTGCAGTTATTCATTTATTTTTTTTACTTGTATTAAACCAGGTAGATCAACTGAAAACCATTTGACTTATAACATGGCCAAGAGACTGCAGTCATATGCAAAAAAACTGTTTTGAACAAAATTAACCTATGCATGTTATGCAATGATTTCAAGCTGATGTGATAAGATCTGTTGCATGAGATGATACTTTAGTACATTCATCAAGTTGAAGATCACAAAAGTTATCCATTTTGCAGTTACATTTTACTTTGGCAGCCTTTGAATAACATAAGAAAGAACTGACATGTAGAAATAAAACCGCTTATAAGGATTATACAAAAATACCTCATTAGAAAATTAGGCATTTCGAAAAAACAGAATTAGTTATACCTCAATATAATTTCAAGACACAACCAAATGTAAGCCATGTGGTGTTTGTGCTACTAGGATGTGTACAGCTCATCTAGGGGTGGATTTGTAAATCAGTTGTTTGGATTAATCCAAGATGTCAGATTTGGGTCTGACTGCTCCCTCCAGACAAACATACGCAAACACGTGCGCACACACACAGAGTAAGTGACAGCACTCTGGCCACAGAAATCCATGTGAACAATAGATTCTTTTAGCCAAAAGTAAATCAATTGCTCACAATACTGACTAGAAACTTTTTATCAATTACATGGCTCAAATTATGTTTTTTTGCTTTTTTTTTTTTTAACATCAAGCTTCCTGAAGATTGAGAATCAATGACAATTTTGTTGAGACTGCACTGTGTAATCCAGTTCCAAAACCCATTTTCTCAAGCTTTTTATAAAAACCATATGCTTGCAGGCAACACAGACAGCAATGCTAACTTTATTTACCAGCACAGAAATGCTTCATGTGATTATAATATTCTAGAGGAAACAACATTTCAGTAACATATTACATTAGCTGTGCTGCACCAAACACAACAGGCCTATGGAGCAACCATAGGGAGGCATTCAAACAGAAACGGATGAAAAACATTAATTCACACAGTAATTACAGGCATGGATATGTTAGCACCCTTAGTACACCAAAATGTACAAAGCAGGAACCTTATAAAAGGGTCACTATTTAGAAAAGTGAGGTTTTAGCATAAATCTTACATATGTAAAGGTGTTATTGTGTACCTGTCTCTCAGAGTTTTCTCGAAGTGTTTCCAAGGTTTTTTCCAGTAAAGCCTTCTCTTTCATCAGGTCAGTACTGAGCATTTCAGAGCTGCGAAGTGATTCTTTGTCTGCTGTCAGTTCACACTCCATTTGCTCCAGCTGCACAAAAAAAAAACAAGAGACATCATCATCAAGCTTCAAAATTCTGCACTTTGTCTTTGTCCAAGTTTTAGTTGACGTTCAATATAACAATAACCCACTTTGGAACAAGGCTATATTATACATATTTAAGAACTTATCACATTTTATGCAATCACTTATACTGCTATACTATTATTATTGAGGCCAAGGCAGCAACTTTAAAGTCCCACCCAAGAGTGTTTCTGTTGTTGGTGGCTGCTGCATTCACATTATAATGTGTTTAATGCTCAATGCAAAGTCACACAGCAATAAATTTCTCACTTTGAATTTCGTCTTTGTGAGAGAAAAACATAATTTAATGCTTTTTATTCACAGAGCTGAGAAAACGGCTTATGTTTCTGAAAATAGCTAAGTGACTTCTCGTAGCGAGGGGCGTTCTGGTGTCAAAGACTGGAAAAGAAAAGGCAGTGCAGGGCTGCCTGGATTTACAGCTTTGCTTTCATCCTATCCAGCCCTTTTCTCTGTGCTCCCTCTTCCTATTTTCCCTTTTCTGCCTCCCAGTCATTATGTGAAAAGGGCTCCAGCCAAGTGGAAGCATGATATACTACAGATGAGTGCTGAACTAATACGCTAATCTTTATAGCAACTAATTACTTCAGATCATACTATAATACTGAGACATTTTCCTTTTATTCTCATCAGTCAGAGAATTTGAACTGATCATGCTTAACTCTGTTTACTGCTGGAAATGTTTTCCTGAAGGTAAAAATGTCCTTTGTGTTTTAAACCATATCTTGGCATAGCTCTGACAAGCTCTGTGATATTCATGTTAAAACTTTTTAAGTAATGACTTTTATTGTTATTTTTTTTATCTTGCATCGTTCCTGTATTTCTTCAGAAGCACAAAAAGAGGAAGTAATTTAAATTTGTTTTCCAACACTGCCCGGGTGTGTAAACACTTACTTTCTGCTTCAGTGTCTGGTTTTCCTGGCTTGCTTTGGACAGTTTTGCTGTGATGTCCTGCCCAGAAGCTCCTCTGAGCTCCTCCACTGTCTTCAGGAGTGTCTGGTTGTCTTTTTCCAGCTTCAGCAGACGGCTTGAAGTCAGGTCATTCACCTCCTCACCCAGAGACTTTTGAGGGGCTGTAATATTTATAGCAAAACACTGAGCATACCAGTAAGTGTTTAAAAAAACTGTGTGTGTGTGTGTGTTGGGGAGGGGGGGGGGTACCAATACCTCAGAGATGATTAAGGACCATTAATTAAGAAACATTTAGCCTTAACTAATGTAGGAAGTAGATTCCCCTGAGATTACAGTAAACCCTTGAAAAAACACAAAGCCTAATGTCTAAATTAACTGCTATGACTTAAACCTTTTAAGTGTTTTAACAAACAGCCCCCACACAAAATCTTTATCCAGATCCCTGGCTTGTTAAACCTCTTAACAGCTTTTATAATCCAAACACACAGATTATCCTCCAGGAGTCACTGAATATTAATTACAGGTCTTAACCAAGTGGAAAAAAAACTCAGTGGAGGTTGGCAAATGCAGAGGGGTCATAGGGATGATACCAGGGCCAAAAGCCCAGGTTTCCTGGCTCTCAGAAGACTTTAGCCATGCTGCTCTTTTGTGCCTGCTTAAAACAACTCACTGTAATCTGAAAGGAATATTTTAAATTATTATTATTATACATTATGTAATATTATTGTACTTTTTTCAATATACACCATTATCTTATTTTGATATCACGCCTTTACTCTGCCTTCATGTATGTTCTTCCATTGTCTACTCACCCTCAGTCAGATCTGGTGTTTTGGATAGCTGCTCCAGCTCCCAGCCAAGGTGCAGAGACTCATCCATGCTCTGTTTCTGAGCCATTTCAAGGACCAGGTTCTCCTCAAGTAATTCCTCCATACGTTTCCGGTCTAAATCCCGCTCCTGGAGATGACAAATAGATATGAGATGGCCAAGATAAATAATGAGTAAATCTTTTCTGTGACTGCAATAGGCTTTTTTGTTTTGTGAGCTCTATTTTTGATCAACCTCTTCTCAGTACATAGCTCATCTTCTCACCATCTCCAAATCGTGCATCTTAGACTTAAGCTGCAGATTCTCCTTCTCCAAAAGGTGCAATTTGTCAGACCGGGTCCTGCTTGCATCGAGCTGCTCCTCCAACATCGTCTTAGTCTCCAACAGGATATGATTGTCCTCCTTGAGCTCCTATAACATCACACAACACCAAAAAGAGCACAAAAGGTTACCAATCAAATATAAACCTTACATAAAATCAGGAGCTCTAGTTTATATGAAGAGCATTTTAATTTATATCCGAAATTCATTATCTTTCCCACTTCCTTCATATGTATTTTGTCACAAATAAAAAAAAAAGAAGCTGTTTGTGCTTACATACCTCGACTCTGGCCTTGTAAAACTCAATGTCATGAAGTTTTTCCTTGTACCGAGTCAGTTCACTCTCAAGTTTGTCAACGCGGATTGCTTTCTCCCTTAGGGCGTCCAGCTCATCACGATAGGCCCGTGCTGACCGTGCATCAGACAGCAGCTGATAGCTCTACAGGAGGCAATCCCCAAATAGATCACATGGATATGTAGTAACGAATGATGAGTATCAGTGCAAATATGCATAAACAAATGAGTCAATTGGCATGAGGGGGAAAAAACAACTTTCTCTACAAGCAAATGAGATCAATGACTGTGGAATCTTCCACAATTGGCAGATTATCTATGAACTACTGATGGCTCAAGTCATGTCTGTTACATAAGCAGATAAGGAATAGATCAAAGTCTCACTATCAGTCATCTTAAACACATATCCATGCATGCACATCCTTCTGTGCCCTGAACTCCTCAACCTTGTTTTATGCAACCAGTCAGCCTGCCGACTATGCCAAATCAAAAGCTATGTGAGGCCACTAGGCTAAAGATAGCTCTAATAGCCCATAATGAGCTAAAGCACAAGCCAGCTGATTACAGCCTGGCAGCACGAGAAACAAAGTGCTTAGAAAGAGGAAGGAGGAGCAGGTGGGGAGATGAAGAGATGTTTGGTTGGGGCGAGTGTGTTCTTGTTACCTCTTGCTGAAGCCTCTTGAGTTCTGCCTCCATGTTCTCCAGCTCCTGCCTGGTGTCTAAAAGCTGTTCACTCTTCTCCTCTCTGAAAAGATCAAGAACACAGTGAAGCAAAAAAGGGGCAGAAGACAAAAGACAAAGAGAACACCGACAGGAAGTGATGGGACATTTTTATGCTTCTGTCAGTGGTGGACACATTAAGTGGGATGCTGATAATGTGTCTGTCAATAGGAGAATTAAACCAGGCATTCCTTTGGGGGGGGGGGGTTTCCTTTCACAATATGCAGCTAATGTAATGGTAGCAACCAACTGACAATTACAAATAACAGCTGCAACACTCAAAACAACTTTTATCATCTGTATAGTTTCAGCCATTTTCACGTGTATGTTTTTAGATTTAGGGCTGGCCTGTATTGATCAAGATCTAACCAACTGTCTTTAGGAATATGGTAAAAATCACAACTGCCTTTCTATGGTATTAATGCTCATGTTTTAATTAGTCTACAGAGGCCCTGATTTTAACAGATTATATCCACCACAGTGAAATGTACACAAACGTCAGAGAGCAGTTAGAAAAGTTTGGAACTTAAGCAAACCAAGCGTTGATCTGGAGACACTGATCAACCCACTAACCCAGTTTCTTTATTTAGAAAAGTATATTGTACCATTTGAGCCATGGTGATTAGGACAAGTCTCGCCTGTGTCTTGTCCTGAGCTACTCTCAAACTCTGAGGTCTACAGAATAGTGTGACGTATAACTCAGATGAACGGAGAGAAACATATTTGGTCTAAAGTGCTGTGTGACTACTTTAAGAGTATAAAAGAAAATCCTTACTCTGAAGAAACAGATAGAAATGACCCTTACAGAAAGAAAATGGAAGTAGGATAGGAGAAAAGAAGGGACTAAAGAGTGGTAAAAAATGCAGAAGTGGTCTTTTGCACTCCAGTCCAGGGTCTTGCTTTCTACTATGCGCTTTAGCAACAGTAACACCAGGACAGCCTAACATTTGCTATTTGTGAGTCTACAACCTCTGCCAGCTCCTACTGCAGAAGGACAATGTGTGACTGCTTTGAAGAAAATGGACTGCATTCCTGAGATACTAGTGTGTCTGTGTGTTGAACTGAACATCTGATAGTCTATTAGATTAAAGCTCTCTGGAGTATCAGGGTGCATCTCAATAAGGCAAACACATCCTTCCTTTATTTCCCTCCCTCAACTAATATTATTAGGAAGAGATGAAGTCGATGTGCAGGCAGGATGTTCCATCATTTGCCTTTATGTTTCATCACTTAACCCCCTTCGTCCCCATAAAGCCCCTCCTTATCCCCCTTCACCCTTCTTCCTCAAATCACAAACACCTGTCAACTCTAGCACAGCAGTTTATGGATACAGCTGGCTCTAAAGCTTTTGATAATGGTTTAACAAACATGCATCTGTGCAGACACAGATATGGTATTCATGAGTATATTTCAAAAGCCTATATTTGGCACCATCTTTTCTTTTATGGTGCAATTCCTTCCTTCAGTTCAAATTCTATACCAAGATGTTGATCGTTTAACAATAAAATAACTGCACAGTCCTTGTTCATATGTAATATATGCATAGTCATCTTCTTCCAAATTGTATTCAAATAATATTTAAACAGTGTAAAAAGCAGTGCACATAGTTGATGCATAATGCATCTCCAAAAAAGTGTTTTGTATGCACAAAGTTGCGATTGGTTGACCTTGAACAATTAATTAACTATAGGAGAACGACAAAAATCCATGTACTCGTAGTTAGAAAAATTTGAAATTGTAAAAAGCCTTTATTTAATGAGGGTGAGTAGATTAATTAATTGGGGCTTGTGTGAAAATCACACCAATGCATGTTGGCATGCACCTTCTTCACCCTGATGAATTTACAATTCCTAAATTTTTTTTGTCATTTTCCTATTGATCACACCTCTGGTGTATCCAATACCAGTAGCTCCTTGTGAATTTTTATCCAAACCCGGCGTCACATTAGTGAAGGTAAATTTGTGAATATCTATTATTATCATCATCATTATTATTATTATCATTCACACACTTTTGCAAATATAAACAATTTGTTTTTCAATCTAAATCTTCTGTTAAATTATTGCATTTAGTAATATAATAAATCCTCAAAAAACTATTCAGATGAAAATGCCACAGCATATAACTCAGGCTCTCTTGAGTAGTTCTTGGCCTTATGGTCAAAGTACAAGAAGGCAAAGCTGCCAGGCCACAGTAGCATTTAAAAGAACATTAACAAGCAAACTACATGGGAATCACTGGCCCATGCCCCCCAGCTCTAATCTGAATTATGTCTCAAACACACAAACATGTGACAATACAGTAAGAACATAAGCATAGTAGCACAACATAACGTATGTACGTGTGCACCAAACAACAAACATGTTTCCCTTTTCAGCTGTAAAAAAAAAAAAAAAAAAAAAAAGAGCAAATGTGACTAGACATTATTCTATGAAGGGAGAGAAACAAGACAAAGTGTCCTGTTTTAAACTCATCACATGGTGTTTTTCTATTCTGCACCACAGAAACGTATAAATCGCATTGCAACTAACAAACAAGTTAAGCTACAGGCTTGTTGGCGGATTCTCTGTAGGCCTATTTAAGTGTACTGTAAAATACTTTATGCATGTCAAGTAAGTGTTAAGATTCACAATGAAGAATGAACCTTTGTATGTGTAAGGGCCACACTTCAGGGTCAGTGAAGATGATACACCATTCACTTATATGCAAATGCAAAGCTAAATGGAGCCCGTCCTTCATTCTTAATTGCAACTTCCTATTAAACATCCATAAATGTAAGTTGCATTCATTGTCTAAATAACGGAACATTGAACTAACACCTCTATGAAAAGCAAAAACTAAATGTCCAGCTAATTGGGAAAGAAATATAAACAATTTACAAAGTATGACAAAAAGGCAATTTAAAAAAAATAAAAAATTACTCAAAAAATTTAATTTTAATTTTGTATTTTTCGGAACTGAGTGAACTTCATTGCAATTGCAAGCCATTCAAGTGACAAATGTGTTTAATAGACAACACAAGCCGAAAACTTCAACCTGATTAAACGAGGGGAAGCAATATGTGCGACACCTAAAATGGACCATCTCACAACAATAGGATTCTAAGACAAAGTACATTGCAAAAATCCAAATCTTACAAAGTGTATTTTTCAATTTTTTTTTGTCAAAATATCCAATAGATATTGGTGAGATTTGCATTTTAGCAGTGTATGTTCAATCTGAAATTATACAGTAGAGCGGTAGATATTTGTGTCATACTCAAAAGTTTCTTTTTAACATAAAAAGCACAAATTGCACCTTCTGTTCTTGTTGCTGCTTTATTAAGCCCTGAAATCTGTCTAGTAAAGGATTACAGCACTTTAAAAAAGCTAGCTCTACCATTCACCTTTCCCTTTGCAACACTGATACACCAGCTTTTAATTGTGTGACTACTAAAACTAAAGGAAAGAAAAGAAATTCTGGTCTTGAAAATAATTTGTCATTTTGTTCAGGACATAAACATAGTTACAAATATGACAGCTAAACATGAACTATGGGAATCTGCACTGAGGTTGCGTTACTGGTACTGTCATGCAACCTTATGTAAAGTCAACTGGCCAGTTCCCCATTCAGACCACACATATGATAATATGAAAGCTGGGGTGGAAATAAAGCAACTGAGCACAGGCAAAAAAAAAGGCCATTGCATCAATCTGCTGACCTTTTTACCTGTAGTTCTTTTGGTTTTTCCTGTTTATCCCTGTCCCCCTGGCCCACTTTAGTTACTTACAGTTCCTGACGTAGACGTCTGATCTTAGCCTTGGCATCAGCCAATTCCACTGAGAGATGCTGTCGACTCTCGGTCCTCCTCATACTTGGGGAGTCACCGGGAGACTGACCAGGACAGGGGGCCAGTGGAGACAACTGTACACAGTCCCGCTCCTGTGTGAGTTCTACAATAGTCTGAATGGAACGGTGAAGGAGAGAAAGAGCAAAATGAATAAGAGAATCTGATGAAAACTGTACCAGTGCACCATGAAAGATTCACACATGGTTGGTATGCTTCTCTTTTGAGCTCAGCACAATTAGTTTCTTCACATTAGCCAACTCAATCTGTAAGCAGTTAATAGCGTTAATTGACTTCAATGACATAACATACTGATTTTTATGTAGGAGGTTTTGCACAGGTTTTACATTGTCTGTACAGTAGCAACAGTGCATAATGCTAAATGATGCTAGCTTAGAAACACCATCATCTCAGAAAAATGCACACCAATACAAACTACATGCAAACACTCGTGTATGTACAAACCATCTGAAGACAACTTTAAAGGTGACATTCTGCCAAAAACCACTTTAACACACTCCTTTTGGAATCTGATAGGTCAACCCGAGTTACCAACACATGCTGAGTTTGAAAGTGCTGCGTCACCTCCACCGGCTGTATTTTACCATTTATAGAAAACAACAGAGACAAAGGAGCGACCCAGAAAAAGTCTGTCCTCAATATATCATATGGATATTGGCATCACCCACGTGGAGTTAAGCTCGTCCCCCATTGCAGCAAATCTGAAGTAGCATTAGCATCTACAAGAGAAGACGTCGCCATAGTCTCTGTACAAACTTGAAAAAAATGGCGGAGCAAACTTCTTCATGTGCTCTATGTGGAAATAAAGCATCTTTTTTTTCCCCTGCACATTTTCAAAACAATCGAGGGCACAAAATGGATACTACTGGATACTACTCTGGGATGTTAAACACACACAGAGCGACAGGGGAGGGGGGGAGTGTTGCTTCACACATTCATTCTCTGAGCCAATCAGAGACGCCTCATCACCACGTCGTGGATATGTATGAGGAAGGACCGGTAAACTCTGTTGTTCAACCTAAAGTCCTTTTTCTACCCTCCAAAAACAGCAACCCGGACATTTAAAAAAATAAAAATAAAAAATAGAACCAACGCACAATGGCAAACACAGCAATATTAATGAAATAACAATAGAATGGCTCCTTTAAAAAAAATAAAACGTGCGTTTAGTTATGGCCTCGTAAATTCAGATAAGCTGCTGGTATTCAGCTGAACCAGAGGATCCTTGCAGACAGTGCGACTGTGAAAAAGTTAGCCAAATCATTTTTTAGGACTTAAAGGTCGGCTTTACGAACAGGCAAAACTAGAATGTGGAAAAAAAACTAAGAACAAGTTGGAGAAAGTTCTACAAACTTGCCCATTTGAAAATGCTTCAATAGATGCATAAGAGCAGAAAGGGTAGAAACAGTCCCACACACAGCCTATTCTCATCTACTGCCCATGAAAGGAAATGGGATTTTAATTGAGAGCGGCTGGAAAACTCAGTGATAATCTGGAGGCTATTAGAACCCCAGTCACACACACACACACACACACTTCAATTCCATCAGTTGAGGGCATCTGTACCCATTGGGTTGGAAACTCATCTAATGACGCATATGCTGCAGTAAAACACACATACACACATAGAGCCCTCATCCATGACATAGTTAACAGTTTCAACCCTTCCTTCCTGAGGCAGCTCTATTGTGGTAACAGCAAAAAGAGAAAAGTTTCCACATAACCCTCCTGAAGGCAAGTCATCATTTTCATTAGTGAATTTCACTTTGGAGGAGTGCAGTAGACATCCATAAACACACCCCTGCTGTCTTGTTAACTGCACTTTGTGCATTAGCTTATGTTGTTTTGGCAAAAAAGGAACCCCTAAGGAGCTAAATAAATGTACATTAACAGAAACACAAACACAGTCTTATCATCATTGTTTTTGTCACCATTACCTCTAGTTGCGTGTCCCTCTCATCCACTAGGCGTTTGAGGTGAAAAGCTAGGTTCCTGGAAAGGCCATCCGGGTCTTCAGGAGGCATTTCTCCACTTTCCAGCCACTGCAGGTCCACTACATTCTCCTGATTATGAGTCACCTACAAATAACATTTTCATTAGACAACCTGTTACAGCACTTTACAAAAGTTGAATTTGTTTTGTTTTTTTTAAACAGGAATTTTCCAGGCCTGAATATTTCTGACACTTGCTAAAGTCACATGATCCAAGATTTAACAAAAATACATACGAGTAATTTCTAATGTGACCACCCAAAAGGGACTGAGTAAGGGGAGAATGGAATATGTTTTGTACCTCTTGGATGTGAGATGCTATGGCAGCTTTGGAGTCAAAATCCAGTGTCTGGATGCGCTCAATGTATTCTTCCTTTTTCTCACACTGTGAACAGAGGAGATGGAAAGAGAGGCACTGGGGTCAGCTGGATGTTAATAGTTCACTGCAAACAAAATCTGGCAGTTTTCCAGGAAGCAGTGGTTACATCTACAGATGCCTTCCGTTTGTTGAACGTTAACCATCAGTTACTCACATAAAAATGAGCAATGCGTCTTTATACTAAGACAATAGAGGTGGTGAGAAGTTGGTGACGCTGTGTGAAACACATCAAGTAAATGGGAGCTTTGTCCCAAAACAGGAAAGGTTTACCATGTCATTCATTACACAACTTTAGCTGATGAGTCAAAAAGGCACTTCAGCTTTAAACAAAGCAAGTAAATTCACAAAAAATTCTGTAAGTGGCTTCAGGGTAAAAGTAAAACTACTGTAAAACCCATCTTAAGTGAGTGAAATCTGGTTTTGTTCAACTCACAAATGATTAACAAGCAAGGACACAACACTATTCAAACATTCTAATATTTTGGTTTATATTAACAACTAAATCTTGACTGCTGTCCATTATTCATTCTGTACCTTGTAATAGTAAATGCTGAATTTTAGAATGTAAGCGTGATACCTGGACTGCACAACCCAAGAGCAGTAGCAATAATTTCTTCATCTCCTCCAGACCTTGCTCTAAAAGAAAAACAAAAACCAGACAGGATTAGGGCACGTGCAAGGGTATCCAGAACAAAAATATTTTTATTATGTCTGCAGAAAAAATAAACAATGCACCCATTCTGGAATGCCTGATATTTAGGTGGATCATAACACAGATAACCAAATATGTCAAATTCATGTTGCTTCATTGACACTGGTGCAAATTTATTGACACAATAACCAAAATGGATTCTATCACACTGCGAGTTTTAGTTAATGATAAATCTCATTATTCAGAGAAGTGTTTTTCAACAGCTGATGTAATAACAGTAGTCTGTTGGCACCAGTCAATAATGTAAATATGAACAAACAATTGGGAAATAAATGAAGTACAAATGATTTTTAAAAAATCTTTTGAACCATTTATTTTCTAAACTCTGTAGTTCCAGTTCAGATGCTATTAAATATCAATACCAACTTCTGCTTCTACTGATAGTGTGGAAAAACATCCTATTAGCACTTTTTAGTAGGTCAACTCAAATAATCTATTTATTTACATTTTAAATCATCAGGTTTTACTTAGGCCTTTATAAATAAATAAAAAAAACCTTGGATTTTGTTTCTATCAGAAATGGATAAAAAAAATAGTGCAATAAACTGAGATACCATGCTTTGCTTCATGTGTTTTCTGCTGTTGCCTTATGGTATGAACTTCCTGTAGTCTTCCAAATATTTTCAGAAAAATCTGAAACCCACAAACAGCTGTGACCACGTCCAACAGGCATGAGCTCATCTGTGATTGGGGGTAGGGACAGTAAACCAGGTGGTGTGTGTGTGTGTGTGTGTGTGTGTGTGTGTGTACTGGCTAAGTTGTATGGTATATATGCATGTTGTGTCCATGTGTGTGTCTGCTTTTGCATTTTCCAATTTTGGAGTAGGGTGTGTTTGTGTGTAAAGCCAGGTTGTCATGTGGCCCAGGGGGGTAACGAGTGTGAGCACAGTTCGACTCCAATAACAATAAATCTAGATTAGTGACAGCCACCATGTTTTCTGCACACGGTGGTCTGTTCCAATTCACCTCAGTTTCATGAGATAATCTTACCAGTGTCCACACAAAGAAACAAAGCCTGCTGACTGAACACTTTGATTGATGCCTTCCCTTCAGGTGAATGAAGTTATCTACTCAATATTTTTGGTTACAGACAATTAAATATGACTCCACTCACCGCTTCACCACAATGTTAGAGAAATGTTCTACATAATTGCATTGCCCAGAGAAGCAAGTTAACAGAAACCAATCCAGAGATGAATGAACAGTAGCAAAACACTGCGCAGAAGGCAGGAGCTCCTTGGGGAAAGTGCAAAACCACCCAATTCTTATCGACAGGCTCAATCCTTCAATTTTAAAGAATTCTCCACAGAATTAAAATCAATCAACTTTAATTTGTTTTGCATCAACAGAAACACAAGTCAATGTGTAATTGAGCACTCTTTCCTGCTGATTTTACTGTGAAACATGATACTGTACATTAGACCCAAGATCAAACCCAATCATTGGACTGGATTAGTCCCAAACTAGTTCTTAAATTAACTCTTAGCAGGGCAAGGAACATTTCACTTTGGCAGCTGGGGAAACACTTGTTGTAGAATCACTACTAATTTTCAACACACAGAACACTCTGGTTCACATTAATTATTTTCTAACATGTTAAAAATAGCTTTCAGGGCCAAAAAACTGCCTTGAACTAAAGAAAACATCCTTGGATATGGTAGTGATCGCAGTCAAGAGTAAAGAATAGAAAGAAGAATGTTGTCTATCAGCTTATATTTGGTAACATCTTGAGGTAAATTACCTGGTTTTACAGAGTGGCATTAAGTGGGACACTACAAGTAAAGGACTTATGACGTATTGATTTACTTTAAGATACTATTGTAAAAAATGTAATGAGCCAAAATTAATCACATGATGAATAGGGTAATATTTCACAGACAAGTCACAGTCAAACTAACTCACTCCATCCTCTTCCTATCATAACACTGAACATGTTCTATTCTGTACCTTTTTTTGTCTTTTAGAGGAATGCCAAAAAAAGGTTAAAATTTGCCAAATCAGCATTTGCACTGTGTAGAAAAGACTGGGCATAGAAGTGACTGAGCTCAGACGGATGATGGTTGATAAAACTTAATTCTCAGAGCTGCAGGGCTTAATAGTACTCTTAGCAGAGCTATAGGAACCTTTTCTTTTCTGGCAAAGGATTTAGCTCACCAAATCTACCGCAGCAATGAAGCAAAGATAAGAGACCTCATAGGATAAATAATTTATAAAGTCGGCGAGGAAGAACCAGTAAGAGACACATGAAAGAACCAAGACAATAGAGGGAAAGCACCACCGAGCACAGGCAACACAAACACAAGGGAGGGATACAGCAATACAGAAAAGAGAGAGAGAAAGACAGCAAGGACTCAAGGTTGAAAATAGAAAACAGAAATCTCCCTCCAGCAGTAGAAGCAGGGAAGCACTTGCTATCTCTGTTCACGCATCTACTTCATCGTGTCTTAGTTGCTCTTCATCTGTACTACATCTATTTATTCTTTGGAGTATGCTCATCCATTCTTCCTTCCTTACATCCTTCCTTTGATATTGTTTGACTCGTCTGTAGCTCAGTTTGTATTTATTCATCTTGCCTTCCTTTTTCATCCCTTTTCCTCATCCCTTCATTATCCTTCAAGCAGGAAACAAAGGGTCAGAGGGACAGTGACTAATCGTTCTTCCTGCAATGCCATTGTTAATCTGCATTGCAGGATGTGACTAAACACTGATGACCGATGAAAAAACAAGCATCGAATTGCACGGACGTTTAAACAGTTTCTTGCATCAAAAGATCCTGGGTCTGATGACTTGCATGTCAGTGATGAAACCGGTACAAGCAATCTGATATTGCTTTGACAGTGTACTGTAGTGCACTCCTCCATTCTGAATGCAGCAGTGACAGAGCAGCACTCTCATATTAATATTTTGAGACATTAATATAAGTGCAAGGTGATTTTAAAGACAGGTGAGATCAGTGAGATACATGCTGCCCATCCTGTACATCCATGGGGACATCCCAGTGTCTGCCATCAACAAAGTGTGTATATTCAGAGTTTACACTCATGTACAAAAATAATTATCATGCCTGCTTAATGCTGTTTTGTGGAGACATTCTGAGCCTTACATAGATACAAATGTCTGCCAGTTAGCTTTGTTAATTTTTATTCAATTGTGGCTTCAATTGGGCAACAGTTACCTTTCCTGTTCTTGTACCTGCTAAACCTTTGGTAGCCAGTGGCCACAATTAATCTGCATCACTGACCTAATCTTTCAGTATATAGTATTTCTAATAGCCTGAGAGAAAACTATACCTTCTGCATCTCCAGGTGCTCAATTTTCAGGCTTTCGATAAAGAGTCTTTCACCAAAGATTCTAGTGACAATCAGTGAGAGCAAAATGTTTGTTGCAAATTAATGCTGCAGTAATTGCCCAATTCACACCTGGCATAACATGAGATAGTTTGATTGGCCAGAACACAAGAAACAGTTGTCTCTACCGTATTCTTTCCCTTTTAATTTCTGTAAAAGAGACTTGGAAAAGGCACTGGTGCTTACCACCATTTACAGCAATACATTTGTTTCTTCGTAGATCATCTACATGTTTATTTACAAGTGGCAGGAGATAAGACTCAATCACAAGATACCAGTATCTTGTATATTCAGATCACCAGACAAATGTTAATGCCATGTGTCAATGGGGTCAGTGCAGGTGAAGCAGCAAAAAAGATAAGTGAAAAAGTAGAAACATTTATGGACATTTAGACAGGAAAAAGTTTTAAGATCAGTCCAGATTATTGCTGAAATTTCACAGGCTTGTAGGCAGACTAAACAAAGAAGGTACAGTCTATGGCTGTGTGTGCACCAGACACACAGACAGACACACACACACACTATTTGAATGCACAACTGAGTCTGTCTCTGCATCGCACTGTGCGTGTACATACAAACGGACTGGGGTAAGTCTCAGCCTGGGGGATACTACAGTGTGTTCCCACAATGCAGTGTTTGGAAGAAACCCCTCCCCCATCCACAAACACACACACGCAAAGTCACCCCCTGCCCCTTAATGTGAGCATAATAAAAACCACATGGCCAATGACTTTCAGCTGGCAGTTGCTGAGGCAGAGAGGCAGACTCTTCAGCCACTGCTGGCCTAACTGGCAGACTGACTGATTATCTGACAAGCTGGAGGGTAAAGGGCAAAGGAAACGCTGAAGAATGTAGTCTGATGCTGTCTGACCACTCTGGTCAGCTCATTCAAAGCTGCCCTCAACTTCTGTCTATGGCAAGGCAGGTTTAGTTAGGATTCAATTCATATCAGTTCAAGCACATTTGCTCATGTATGCAATCACTTTTCACATGCTACCTCCATAAGAATGAATAGTGGAATTAGTGTGATACACATATTAAGACAGCTATGTACTAAAAAAATGCTCTATAATGAGTAGAACAGCAGCAGATAAGACAATGTGTCTCTACTTTAAAAAAGATGCATATATTTTAGAGCATGTTCACACTTGTTTTCCCTCGACTTCAAGCAGGATGGTGAGTGATTTTGCTATTTAAGCAGACTAGCAACAGTGTTGCATGTAAAACAGGCAAACACTGATACCAAACATAGTACATATACTTTGTGTACCCACTGCAGCTGCTTATTGTTCTCTTATTTACCATTGATGACAGTGTGGTGGTGGTGTTGGGGGGGGCAAGAAAATTAGAGAGGTAAAAGCAACCATAGAACAGCGTTGAAAACCCCAAAATAACAGCATGAATGTGGTGGTGAAAGTGAGATAAAGGCAGCTGAGGGAGGATATAGATATAAAAGCCATCTCATTCGTCAGCACAGGGGTGTAAACTGAGCTCCACAACCACTGTATGGATGCTTTTTGTGAATCCACTTTATCTTTTTTCTCCGGATAACCCTTTCTAAAGCCAATTCTGCATTATGGGTGAAACAATTCCTCAAGTAACTCTAGTACCTCAATTACAAAAAATTATCAAGGAATTTTTCTCTGTGTCGAAAATTTGCTTGTTTAAGTGTAAAGCTCAAAACGTGGTATGGACTACTGAATGCAGCACAACACATTAAGTCACTCATGCAAAGGAAGATGAAGGAGGATGCAGAAGTGTTTGGTTGAAGCAGCAGGAAGGGAAGAAATGATTGAAAACAACAATGACAAAAGACAAAATAAAACGCAATAAGATAACTGTGACATGCATCTGCTCTAACATGACTTCCGTACCGCAACAGCACATCTGTGATGTTGGAGCATCTTCTCTGAAGACATGCAGAATGGAGGCGAGGACCCGAGATAAAATAAAATTAACGTAGCACAAACCAATCAGATTAAAGTCAATGTGCCTTACTAACATAACATTACCCCTGCAGAGAGCTAGGTTTCTGTTAATTATGGCAGATGTGTGGCGAGTGTATTGCATTTGTGTTAAGCATAGATTTAGGCACTGAGCTGTGCACCCATGATTAGCATGGTTAATTTTCCAAAAGCACTGACAAAATGGGGTATGGCTTGTTGAAACTTTTGTAACCAAAATCCAGTTTTATCAGATTACTCGATTAATCAAAGGAATTTTCACTAGAGTGCTCAAATAACAGAATACTTGATAGTTGTATGCCTGTTCCATCTAAGGTTAATAATTGTATAATACAGTTTTTCTTCACACTCACAAATATCAAGTAGCATTTTCAGCGACAGAGGTCAGACTGGCCATCCAGTGCTGTTTTCATAAAAAATGAACACTTGACCTGAAAGGATTGTTGGTTTAAATCCTCCCAGACATATCACATAGCATAGGTAGGTTACTAGGTCAAGGCTATGCAATATAATAGCTAAATACTTAAACATGTGGATAGCAGAAGTCTACAGCTTTCTACAATAGGGTTATATGAGACCTTCATAAAAAATAATGACAAAGGAACCTCCCCTCTTGATGCCTAAAATATGGTATGTTTTAGAGTAACCAACCCACATCCAGATAGAAACTCTTCAAAAGCTGAAGCAACAAAGAAATGGAGAAAATAATTTGGTTTGAGAATAAGCCATTATACTTTCTTCTGTCAAAGTCCCAATACTTTTCAAATTAACATAAGTTAATTTCATTTATGTATTTATTTCTTTTTACAAAATGGATGGATATTAGCTGGAGAGTGAAATTAGAAGCCAGTCAAAAATTAATTTAACCTACAAAAGCAATGGATAAATGAAAAACATCTGTTGCCCGTGTAACTTAAGAAGATGAGTATGAAGAGTGATGATTTCATTTACGTGTCAGATGTGCTGATGTTAAACAGCGTTTGTCAGAATGTTACAATGTGGTTTTGTGTTACTTAGTTAGTGCATAAAAACTCACCAGATAATGGGTTCCGGCCCAGAATGAGCACATTTGGTAAAGACATCATCACCAGCTGCTGGAGAGTCTCCTGTCAATGTGGTGAAGAGAACTTGTTAATATTAGCAATATTTATGGGAACCAAATGCAACACATTTGTTATGCTCCCCACACACTGACATCTATTTGCAGACACACTAATCACAGAACAGAATAATATAACATAAAGGTAAGTCAGCATGTTGAGGGTTTTACTTCATGTCCAGGCTTAAGACTGATGGGTTTTTGTTCCGCTGTGGTGCAAAGGTGGAGTATAAAGAGAGTCAAAAACCATTACAAAACATCAGTCGCATAATACACAATGTAATGGCCTTGTGTCTTCCCAGTGTTACCCTGTGTATGTGATACATGATGCAAGTACCTAGTGTTTATGTGGCTTAAACTTGTGTGGATTTTTCCACAGGGCAACCTCAGTTCACATGTCAATCATACCAACCAAGATGAGCTGCAAGTGAAAAGAGGCCTACAGAGATATACATGGATACAATATGTGTACACAAAAGTACACAAGATAGGAAAGGGAAAGAATGCATTTATTATTCTGGAATTTGGTTCAAGTGAAACAATACTGTTGCGTTTTGATTTAGAATTTGTCCCACAATACATTTCCCACAAATAGTGAACACTAGAACTCTTAAGTGTTGCTTTGAGACTATTAAACACGTGCCAAAAATATTTATTGCATCCTAAACATTTTGTCTGTGCAGAAAAGGAAGATGGTCAGGTAACTTGAATATTTTATGTTTATGTAGAGGCACAGTCTCAACACACATAACCCCAGTGCAACTTTTCTATGCAGGCTATTGCTGATGTCATGAGAAAGAGGCTTATATGAGTAAAGGCTTTGTAGACCCCCCCTCTCACTGTAACCACCTGCCCTATACATATTGCATTACCTCACTGCGGACTTACAGGAAGTAGAATACATTATGTCATTTTGTGGTTTTAATTGATTAACGTTAGAGCCACTTCTGTGCTACTTTACCGATGAGGTTAGGTGATCAACATGGGGAAGAAAAGATAATCACCAAGATAAGCCAGGTTTTCCTTATTTTCTTGTATGAATATGGGGATTTTTTTCCTAACACGCATTCCCTTACCCAACCTTCAATGAATACGCGTTTCTGTCTGAAATTTGGCTTAAAAAGGATGACAATGAATATTTTGTTCAACATCGCACATGCACCTGCATATCACAACAAATAAAACTTGCTGCAGTTTGAATAAAACGTCTAATTTGCATCCTTTCAAGCCATGTTTGAGTCACCACCATTATACAGTTTTTTTGTTGTTTTTTTTTCAAACACACCTGTCTTTTTGTCTACTTGCCATTTGGGAAACAAATGTCATTCACTCTTTATATCAAGGGAAATTTATTCCATAGACTTGTAACCAACTTCCATTATATTCTTCTTATCAGGAACCTGCAGCAGAGGCAACACTGTGCCTGCGGAAGTCTAAACTTCTACTGAATGTATAATTTGACACAAAAGCAGAAAAACACAGGAGGTGAAAGACAAAAAGTGGGAGAGATGATGAGCACCATCAGCTTGAGAACATTTGGCAAAAAAAAAAAAAAAAAAAAAAAGAATAAAAAAAATCTGACTGAATGTATAAAACTATATTGTATTCTCTTAATACTTTTTATACCACAATGTGTCATATTAAGTTATTTAGGTGAGGAAAAACTACACACTAAACAGACTTCTATCCATAACACCACTGAGGTGAAAGTCAAAGAATAGGTCGAAGTGCAGGTCAAACGTGGTTATCAGGCAGTGTGCCGGGTTAAGCCCATAGTCACCATGGTTTCCAGTCTGCTGTAATAAGAGCTCCAACCCTAACCTCTCTTTTCAACTCCATGTCAGTACAAATATACACAGCAAGCTTTACAAAGGTTCACAGTCCTACTGGGAAATAAAATACATCCGATACCAATTCACTGACATTTCCCTCATATATTTGATAGAGGTGTTATATTAAGGGGTTACATTGGTCAGATTATTATACTACATTTGTAAACAGACTGTAATATTCAAGTTGTTTAGAACAACATGATGTACTATAAATGATGGGAAATGCAGCAATTGCAACATCGGCACTAGCAATTTGGATGATTAATGCCAATTGTGGTCATCAGTCATTTCAGACAGAAAATGACAGTTATAATGTCTGGTTACGACAGCCTGACTCAACAAATGTCTGACAGAATCATCAATGTAGCTCTGACAGCCCCCGTTGCCGTCTGGCAGAGAGGCATGTGGTGTGCCTGGAAGCCAATTCACCATGTACTACACAGAACTGCTTTGGGATAAATCGACCAAGGAAATACCAAAGTAGAACAGAGGAGAAACTAAAAGGTTAGGAGTTACTGGGTTTGCACTCCTTAGGTATTGATCGAACAGACCTGCCATAGATTTGCTGATTCTTAAATTAAAACAACACTGGAGCATGATCTGGAAAAGGGCAAACTTAGCAGAAGAGGGCCATTTATGCATTTTACAATGGGGGAAGGACAACTGTTAGGGTTTTTGGCTACATAAGAAGCAATGTGTCAGCAAAGAAAAGAAAGTGCTCAACTGCATTTCTCGTTTGGTCACACAAGAGATACTTTGCACTACAAGCACCTGTCCTTTTTTTTTTAAATACTGCTCCTTATCACACCTGTTCCTTACAGTGGTAGCATGTGCTAGCTGTGCAAGCAGCAAGTTTCAGGCACGACTTTCCTACCTACAGCCTGCCTGCCCCCCACCAAAAATAAGGATAAGATGCTATTGGCATTGATTTAATTTAATTTTATTTTTTTAAACAGCATCAGTGCAGTGTAATGTTTGACAACTATAGATACAGTGTACAAAAAGCAGTTGCGTCCATCTGTTGCTTCTGCTGACTCTATACAGGTCACTTAAAGAGGAAACAAGTTTACCAACTGATGTTTTTTTTATTGTGTTACAACCTCATTTCCACATACAATAAACTGATTTATGAAATAACTGACCTACTGTATATATGAGAGGCAGTTACTAACTACTTCTGCATTTCTCATTACATTGACAATCAAAATGTCCATGCACACATACTTATGTGACCAATATAACCTCTTAGTAACACTTCTGCTAAGAGGGGCCCCACCCCAAGTCAGACTTAAAATTCCCTAACTTTTCATGACCAACAAGTTGAAATTCCATGACCTTTCCTAGAACCAAATGTTCAATTTAACAGTGTCAATGAGCAGAAGCGGAAACTCTAACAAGTCAAACTATAATCCCAATGTCCTGCCCTTGAGTATACCTCTTAACATTCATGAGTCAGACAATCGTAGTGTAAACTCACAATCGTTAATTATTTTAGCACGTTTTTAATTTACCGTATACGTGAGAAACCCACAGAGCTACTCTTCACTATAAGTTGCTTTAATAACTAGTACTAGTTTGAATCAATATACTATTGTATGTCCAACTACAAAAAATCTAAGGCAAAGGTTGTGTTCTAGAATGTTGGCACTTTTTAGAGCGCAAGTTTTTGCAAAGTAAAAACACAAGCAACGCATAGACTTCAATGCACGCATTTGGATTGGACCTGCAGTATACACAATTCCCTAATATTCCTTTGACTTCACTTACAAACTCGTGAAATTCCTCCGACTTCCCCATTGTCTGAAACAACCTATATTGAAATTCCCTGATATTCCAGAAATTCCCTGACCCATGGGAACCCTGTGCCAAATCAGTGAATTGGCATCAGATTTTTTGTTTTTCATGTAGGATTTTCCTAATGCTTGGTGTTCATCCCAAAGTTCCAAGTTAACTCATCATGGCTCAGGCTCATCATGAGATTTCAAAGTCTTATTCAAAGGGATTTCCTCTTTAATATCATGTTTCCTTACCGATTCCTACTTATTTATTTCCCCATTCATGTTGCTCACAAATGATCATTACTGGTGAAACTTTGTTTAGTTTACTGCATATGGACAGTGTGTGGTGATGAACATCTGGTTTGAGTAATATAAGACAGAAACATGCTGGATTGAAAAAAAAAAACAAACAAAAAAAGCATTGCTTTACATCTATAACCCCTTGGCAAGTAGCTACAAATAATGCATTGTACAAGGGATCATAAGGTTTTTGAAAGAAATCTCCTTGGGTTTAATTTTACTTCAAAAGTCATTTAGGCTGAACTAAAAGACTGAGTATGTTAGTCACTGCTTCTCTTCTCCATTTACTCATTTTCCATCCATTGAGCCAAACTGATCATGCAATCAACATTATAATCAATATAAACATATCTTACTGCAGAATGACTCAATCACGAACCTGTATCATAAAACTGGATAATCAATGTACTCCTAGTGCAGAACCATAACACTGTCACACACCGTACAGATGTGAGGTTTTAAATTCGTAGGAAATGGCATGTCTCAGGGATTAGCTGCATGCTAATAAAACCTGGAAATTACTGCAGACTAATATGGCTCTGGATTAGCTGGTGAAGGCTTAGCCCCCTCATACATAAAACATGATGGACATTGCAGGAGACAGCAGCCACACTCACACTGAGCATGTCATGAAAATGCATCTGCACACAACACAAATCCACACATAGCTTTCAGCCCTTCCCCTGCCTCCATACAGTTCTCAGACATCCCTGATACAGTCACCACGGTGCCTCGAATTTTCATTTCCACACAAAGAATAATTTTTCTCATAAACAGAAAGGCAATTCAGTTCCAATTTTCAAAGAAGTCAATATACAGACTCCCAGTCTGTATATTGAAATGATGGGGTGAATGATGAAGGGGCATAAAAGGGGAGGAAGAAGAAAGGGAAATGCACGTGACAAATTGTGGGCAAAAGGTTGATTGAGAGAAAATAAGAGATGCTGCTTTGATTCCATCACTTCTCAATCCAGGCACGCAAGACAGAGCTTCCTCGTCCTCTTCTCTTCATCTTTCACTTCCCCCCATCCCCCCCATCCATCCTCTATATTGCTGTATTATTGATTCCCACAGCATTCACAGATCCTCAACACTGGCTCATCTTCCATCCCACAGAGACAGACCGATAGAATGAGGTGCTGGTTCAAGTAGAGTTTGTCAAACACAATGAAATTTATTCTCCCAGTGTAAATTCTTTGAATGCATTCTGTGTGTAACTGATGCCATATTGAACATGTGCCTTTTATGTATCCGAGAAGAAAATTGAGTTTCCCAGATAAGGTATTTTTACAGTGGATACTGACATTTCTCCTCTGGGTAATTTCAAACTTTGGCAAATCATAATACATTGCATATTTTATACTTAATTTTTATGTTTATTTTTTTTTAATCATTCCTTTTGTATTTTATGATTTTGTGCCTCTGCTATATTGAAAACGAGGCCTGTACTTGAATTAATGCAGATATAAATGACAAATTAACATGATGACATATCTTGCGTTACGTTTTTTAAATGCGTCAAAAGCGGTGTTGATTTTCAGCTGCGTCTGCAACTTCCACTACACAAAACATGGAATGAATGATGGTTTAAAATGGAGAGATTCCACTGATAGAGACCACAGCCTGTTGATGCTCTAACACAGTGTCCCTTCATATGGTTGCTGATTGCTCCTGAATCTAATACATGTCAAGGGGGCATGCCAAGATAAGTAGTACATGTGCACTTCAAGTAGATAAGCTTGTATGCAAGTGGTGTTTTCATTCAGTTGAGTCAGGGAAAAGGTTAGAAGGCTTCTGCAGACTTCCAGTTTCACAGGAGCCTTGTCTGTTAAATACACACACTCCTATAACTTCTCATCTACCCGCCCCGGCACAAGTTCCGCTACCGCCACTGCTTTAACAGGGGACTAATTGTGTAGCTGTCTGTGTATGCGAGTCCAAGAGTGAGAGAGCGAGTGTAAGGGTATGTGTGCAAGTGTGCTGCCTGAACCCTGAATCACACCCATTCTGCAGACATGGAGTGTTACCATAGAAACGAGGAGATGGGTTTATTCTCCCCCAACGTAGTGAATCTGACACACATACAGTACTACAGTACATGTGTAAAATGCACACACACACACACACACACACACTTATTCCGTCTCTCGAGCATGGCACTGAGGACTTCTCTTCCGCTGAAAAACTACAGAGATTATATATATGAAAGGTTATTTCCACCAACAATAGGAACAGTCTTTCCTCTTTCTCTCACATTGAGCATGTACACAAAACAATGAACACACAAAGCACTTAACACCACACTTCACCATTTTTCCCTTGAATTGAATCAATGTAATGAAAGTGTTACCACTGTTCAGTGCTGCAATAGATCCCAAACAACACAAAATGGATTTGTGCAGTGCAATTCAAGAAACAAAGACACATTCCAGCAGTACGTTATTGGATGATTCCGGGGCAATTTTTTTTGCTCATAGACTACCCATTATGAAGCCACGTTAACAAGCAAACAAAAGCCATCTCAAAGGATTGTATATGGATCAATGGGGGAGCTAAATTGAACATCAACAAGAGTAAAACATTGACAGAACTCGACCAATAGGTTTTTTTCAATGAAGTGTTTTTTTTAAACCATTAAATTGGCAGATGTTCTGGCTTCATCAAAATTTTTGCACATGTATCTGCCATCATTTTTCTTTCCTAAAAAAAGGCATCAATTTAAAATTGATTATTAAATTGATTTAAAAATATTTTTTTTCCAACAAAATTAAGATAATTTTTATACCTTCAAAATATAGCATTTAACAGAACAGGGTTAAGACAAAACTCAACAGATACAGTTGATCATTCATTGAAATGCCCCTGAGCAGAGCAGTAGACGGGGTCTACGGTCCAACAGATGGACAGATCATCTCCTACATAAAGAGGAGAAAACCAGCCATTAGCGCCCTGATTCTTTTGTTCTTCGCAGTTATCCATCCACTAGAGTGCTTTTACAACAAAGCCCTGGGGCTGAATGAGTGGACGAGTTGATCGGCTGCTCATCTCAAAGGTAGCAGCAGGTGGGTCGGGGAAGCCCAGGCACTACACCCACATCTCAACACCTCAGGGTGCAACTTCACACTGACCAAAGTTCCTACCCCAGTATGCACACAATCACCAACATGACAAGCTCTGCCATTTAAGTAACATAAATTACATATGTCTTTAGGGTCCAAGCAGGAACCATTACAGCTCAGTTTGCTAAATTTCTCAGCCTAAGTGTTTTTAAATGCATTTAGACCACAGTGTACTGTTGAGTGATAGGACATGTGTAACGTTATAGCAAAGTATTTATTCTAAACATTGTATCTAAGATATTTTAAGTGTGGGAAAGGACCTTGCACTTTTAAAAATATATGTTATGGGCGTGACCATTTCAAAAGCACAGCCCCATGGGTCGATTTCCTGCAGATACAACTCTTCTGCCCCTGTTCAGTGATGGAAAAGAAGAACCTAAGGCCAGGCTTCCTCTTCATACAATATCTCTGCTTAAAAATAACTCCCGCCGTTACCATATGGGAACCTACTCTACATCATAACTGCCATAAACTCTGCCTCTCCTCCACTCCTCTCACACTGCGTATGCCCACATTAACATGTGATTTTGAAAGAACTTGTGCACAAACCATCATGCTGTTATTTTGGTTAGCTGTCCTGTGGTTCATTTCTCCCTCTGGGCTGTTATTATAATACTATGATTAGCAAGTGGTTCGGGGTATGAATGGAAGACAAGTCGGCAAGGTAAGAAAAGTTAATGCCTGTACATTTGCCACAAAGGTTTGTTTACAGGTATACGGATTACAGGTCAAGCAGAAATAAACAATTCTAACTGTATTTACTGTAACCCATCAGCTTTGACATTTGTAACTTTGTTCAATCAAGCCTATGTTTTCATGGATTTAGTTAGAAATGGCCAACAATAATGAGTCTCTTTGTAGTCAAATAAATGGTGCCTGGCTGCCAACAACTTGTTTTAAACAAACCACAGCTATATCAACAGGGTATTGAGAAAGTTAGCATGTGAGACTGCATGACAACATATCCAGCCCGCAGCTACTCTTCAAGTGCATGCCCTAATAAACTTATTTGGTTGTGATTGATGCTAAAGAGCAACAAGATGAGAAGTCAATGGGGAATTCCTGGAATAAAAAGATCTAAAAAGGCATCTGTATCATGTGACTCAGATTTAATTGAAAGCAATAAACATAACCACAGGCTTGAGAGAAAACATATTCTTTTCCCTATTTTTACGAGTGTACCCATGTCAAAAACAAGCATACTAAGTTACAGTATGTTGCAGCCAGCTGAATGTGAATGTGTGCTTCAACTACACCCTGGCTGCATAACAGACCAGCTTTGTCAGATTTCAAGGTCAACGAGGAAGGAAACCAAGCTCTCTTTTTACATACAACAACCAACATTTAAATAGCCAAATTCCTCCATTCCTTTTACTTCAAGAAACTCACGACGAAGAGAAGCTGCAGAAAAAAGTAAAGATACCGTATTATATATACTTAAGACATTTTTTGGGGAATCGTGGGGGAAAAACATTTAACATTATTGAAGTTAAAAAAAAAAAAAAGGGGGAATGACAACTGAAAAGACTATAGTTAGACTGTTCTATAGACGTTCAGACTATAAAGACATTTCCTGTGTTAAATGAACACAGGGCCAGCAATGTTTCATTATAATGAAACAGCCCTGTTTACATTTTTTTTAACATATCCATGGCCAATGAGAGCCTCTGAGGATGAGACCCTCCAAGACCAGCTGAGTATGAATGGTGGCCTCTGTTACCCTTTAAGTCAAAACAGAGCACTGCCAGCCTTTATGGTCCACCCCAAAGCAAAGCAGTGGCAGTGGGAGGACAGAACCGCTCTTATTTTCACATAACGGTCAAGTCTTGTTTAAGGTTAGGGTGAGAAATACACAGAGGTGCACCCCACAGTAAAATAACATTCAGAATAGTCACTCATATTTTCTGATCTACATTTTTAATAAAGCTTTCAAAACATATATCATACCTATTTCATGAAAGAAATTAGACTACCCTTCAAATAGTTTAAATGTATATTATTGACAGTAAGCAGCACCAGATGCTCTCCAAGCCCATTTCTCTCAAACCAGGATGAAGGGATTCACTTACGAAAAGCCAGTAAAAGCATGAAGAATTTAGTTCAGTTGGCTAAGACTCTGTATTACTCCTCCCTAACACTGCCAAACCGAGGTCACTAAATTAAAAAGAGGCCCAGATTATATTTGGACTGACCAACACAGAATGGAAACTTTCATTGGACTCTGCACTTCACGAACGAATAAGTAACCGGAAAAGTTAATATGCTACTGAGGTAGCTGAAATGAGTATGAAAATTCAAGCTTTTTTTTCCCACCCTTGTAGGGCTCGTTTCTTGGGCCATGTAATTCAACAGACAGCACATTCTGACATGCATACAGCAGTTCTTTCTTGATCTATACGCCATATTGTGAAATCAAAGACAGAATAAAGCCTGTCTAGACACTGAATCCCTCCTACACAATGTACTGAACAAAAGAAATGAGAAAACGCCCGGACAATATCTATGCACACATTAGCACAGCAGCTAACATACGGTATATCTCCCGATGAGAACTGATAGGAAATTAAAATTACTTGAGGAAATGTATGGGCTTCGGCCAATCAATTTCTCACAAGTTTGTCACATGCATAAGCTCTGTGTACTTCCCATATGCGACTAAGATTACATCTCATAGACAAACAAAGCACTAACCAGAACAGGGGAGAGAAAAAGCAGAGACGAGATCCATTGAGAACTTCAGTAATGAGGAAAGAGAGACAAGCCAGAGTCCAGTAAAAGTTAAAAACTGTGTTCAAAGACAATGAAAAATCAAAGTCCTCCCTTCACATATATTCCCATATTTGTGGGTGACCATGACTCAGTTGGTAGAGCAGGCCATCCAATTACCTGTTGGTGGTTTGAATCTTAGTCTGTCTGAGTCAGTCCATTGTGTCCTCCTCCTTACCTCCAGTGCCACCTACGCTGGTGTATGAATGTTTTGTGTTGGTCAGAGGGGCCATTTGGTGCAAATTGGCACCCCTGCCTCTGTCAGACTGCCCCAGGGCAACTGTGGCTACAAATGTAGTTTACCACCACTAGAGAGAGAATGTGAGAGTGAATGAATAATGGGTCACTAATATAAAGTGCTTTGGGGGCCCAGAAAATCCCTATATAAATCCAATCCATCAACAGAATAGTTTTTGAAGCTTTTGCAAAACTGTAGCTGTCAACACAGAGCTTGTGTTGAAGGTATTGTGCAAAAGATGAAACCCTCAACTCTAATACAATACATTAACAATAAAAGTGGCAATTCTGATCCACTCAACAAATTGACTTGGTTAAGTGGGGTCAATTTATTGAACCGGGAGAAACAATGAACCCTACAAATCTTTCACCAGCACCAAGCCATCTATGAAAGTGCTGAGCAGTACAGTAAACTGAAAACCTGCTAAGTATATTAGTCTGAGAATTAGATGGCTCGGACTATCCAGATGGCGGTGGAAATGTGAAACTAATAAGTGACAAAGAAACCACAGGAAGAGACCATTTCACCAATATTTAATTGAAGCCATACTTGCCATCCTTACCTCAGTAAAGAGAAAGATTATTACAAAGAGTGTGTATATAATGTCTATTTTGGTCAGTTTTGTTTTAATTCTGAATGAACTGGAATACTAAGCCAGAAAACTGCTGACTTCCAGTTTTACAGATAACTTCAACTTCAGCTGGGCGGGCAGTTGGAATACCGGTTGACTGACATGCATTCAGTCAGTGATTAAGTCCCCAAAAGGCCATCAAGAGGGCAGGGAGACACAGCAAAGACAATGGGGGACTATGGGGGTTTCATCCTACGGGTGGTCTCTCTGGGGCAATGCCTGCAGTCTCTGGTCACCCAACAATAAGTGTGACAGAATAAGGCAGGGGCGAACACGGGATTAACAAAACACAGGAGGAACAAGAGTGTCATTGTTTGCTTACATTGTCCTGTTTGGGTTAAACAATTAGCAGTCAGATGGTATAGGTTTAATCCCAACAAAGCCAAATGCCGACATTCCCAAATCCACAATGGTAACAATGGAGGCAGTGACACCAGTTCATGTCTTAAACTCTTGCCATCATCTCATCATTCAGTGATTCTGCTGATCACCTCTTACCCCTCAGCTGTCATAGACGTCGTAACAGAAAATTATTCCAAGTATTTGATGCAGCCTAGTGGAGCTTCAGAAGCCTTTTAAAGTTGAAGTTCTCAAAATGGGCTGATTGTTTAACTAACAATTGATAAAGGATGTTAAAATCCAAGGCAAACCAGATCTAAGAGCAGTTAACCAATCAGTGAGGCCCCTCATTTGCCCTCTAGGGTGTAGATACAAACAAAACATATGAGACCAGAAAGCAGATGTATGGTTTTGGGGAATACAAAATATAAATAAGAAGCCTAACAATAATATTGTTTTTTATTACTTCTTATTGAACTAGATGTAGCTAGAGATGTGAGAGACCTAATAATTCAGAGCTTTCTCCTGTTCATATCTCGTATGAAAACCTCTGACGTGATAAGTAACTGCACTTATATGGCCTCTGCAGATGACTTGAGGATATAGGTCATAGTTCAAAGACTGAAGTGTGGGAAAGCTCCTTGTCTGACTATACAACTGCCCAGCAATGATGACATGCAGAAAGTAAATGCAGTAAAGCAACAGTAGAGACTATATCAGATTTAATTTCTCCTTGCCACCATCAAGAGTATTACCGTCATCTAATATTTTCTCTAGATTTCTTTCCATGCTGTCACTCTCCCACATCACACAGCTTGCTCCGTTAAACAAAATGAGTAACTGATGGAATTCATTCCAACAGATTTAAATTGTCCATAATGATATGATCATTTGTGCAATATTAAAAACAGTTGTGTTTTTTCACCTTTGAATGAGCTGTATATCCTTCGCCAAAACGCCCAAATTGTACACGTAAGGCACTGAATCCTACAAACAGCTTCCTATGTTTTTGTTTGTTTTGGGTTTTCTGCAAATTTCTGCACAGGTTCTCCATATTATTGCAATAGCGGACTAAACCCCAAGTCACTGCAATATGTCATATATTACATACTTTTTCTTTGCAGTAGATAAATCGAAAGTTTCAATCCCCTCCTTTTGGTCTGTACAAAGAGTAACTGAATACTACTGTGTTGCATGTCTTAATTAGCTGATACCGTGCTACGCAGTGAAACTAGTTTGAGATAAGGTTCAACTACATCTACAACAACTACATCTATCCAAGCCTGTTTCTAACAGTTTAACATCTCTGTCATTAAGGTTTCAAGCTATAATAAATAGTCTGAGATACAAGTGTAACACTGTGAGCTCCATTTTGTGAAGCCTGGCATGACAAACTTTCTAGAACATCATAAGAAATAGGGCTAGGTTATGAAAAGGTTGATTTTTGAGGGAATAAGTAAGTAAATAAGTTAATGAAACCATAAAATAAATATTAGACATTCAACAGAGCTTGAATGAGAGGCTGAACCACATGTGTAGCTACATCTCTGTATGTTTACTGGGCACTGATTAACTGGTTCTGGATGGAGTCACTGTACCACATCACATACACAAGTCTCACAAATGAGCATCTGAAAATATATCTTAGTTGATACTGACAGTTTTTATGTGGAATTTGCTTGTCCAGATGTAAGTAATATTTCAACATCAGTGGAAAAAACTATTTAAATCAAGACTAATAATTTCACATAGGAGGAAAGTGTGAATAGACGACACAGATAAAGGTTACAGCTACATTTTCGTTCAATCAGGAAGATGTAAACAAGCTTTTCACCACAATTTCCTTACAGCAGTCTAATACTTCCTTTCATTACTTTCATAGTATACAGACTTTAATTAGATGTTATATGTACATTGTCCAACTATAACTTTTGATAGTATATGGAAACTAGAAAAGCAGACTCCGCCAAGGCAACCCCCCCGGGATGACACACGTGTGTGCCCCCCGCTCTACTGATCACCACCAAAGCTTAATCACTTGTTCCTTGTGCCAGTATCAACAGTTCCTGAAATTTTCAGCCAAATACATCCATAACTTTTATGTTGTTAACAGACAGACAGACTAACAAACCCCGATGATTACATAACCTCTGCCATTATAACGGAGTAATAACTTAATAGTATTTGTACAATAGGCAAGTAAATATAAGCTTACCTGATAGTAGGCTTTAATTTGTTTGATGAGAATTGAAAGATTCTGGATGCGAAGAGTGGGGTCATTATTCACTTTCTTGTTGGTCCTCTGCACTGTTGCCTTTGGATTTCTGAAAGATTAAAATGGGAAGTGTTGATGAACAGAACATTACACACACACGTGCATATATACATATAAAATACATGTACACACACATTAGTAGAAAATAAAATGCGTTTCAGTTTGGCACTATGCTGATACAGTGCAATTTGTGTTTCACTAAAAATATTTGCACCACAGTGACAAGAAACCTCTCGTTTAGGTTTAGGGTCATTACCATAGCCATGCTAAATCCATCATTAGACACCCAATGACACCATGACTTAAAAAAAAAAAAAAAAAACTTTATGTAGGAAAATATGCTTATAATGTCCTACTAATAGAAACAGGACACATATTAAACACTTGAAACCAATAGGTAGTGAAACCATGCTATGTAAAGAATGAATATTCTCTACAGCATACATTTTGTATGATTACCCATTTTTGTTAAATCAGCACGACGATGGGAATTCTGTAATTTAAGGAAAAATTACATATTGTGTATTTCATTCATTTTACAATACTTCTATTATAAATTGTCTCAACAAAACAGAATAAAGTATTGCTCTGAATGTTCCTTAGAAAGGCTAGGCATTTAAGGTTTTTTTGCCAGAGGGCTTTGAAGGTGCATGCATGACAAGTGATGTTATCACAGGTGTCAACATGTTTTAGTGAGGTTCAGAGACATTCCACATACCCACATAGTGCCACTTCCTCAGCCCCCCTGACATAATTGAAACTACCATTTGCATATCTGTAGGAATTACCTTTAGAAAGACAAACGCCTTCTCAAACACTAACAAGATCATTGAAGTGACAGACTAATACAAAATGACAAAAGCTTTTCTGATAAGAGATTTTCTGAGGGATTCTTGCAGTTCCTTACAATCTCACACAACTTTGTATGCACACAACTGATCACATAGTTATTATCTCATGCAGTTCATCTTAAACTTAAGACAAAATATCAGATACATAGGAGTTTTATGTAGGACCTGTAGCCTTGCTGAGATAATCACTTATCCCTCAGGGAAATTCCTGTACTCCCCAAACAAGGCTGATGACAGAGCAGCTGATATGGATTTGCCAGCCTGCAGAAGCTTTGACAGAACAAACATGCCACCACAAATTCAAATCTGCTGCTTGAGAAAGGTTGTTATGTCAATGAGAGCTGGCATTATAAACACAAAAATTTAAAACCTTCTAAATATAGCAACTTTAATTAATAAACTAATTGAAATTAAGTAAGCATCTCCTTAGTGTCACAGATTCCAAAATATCACGATACACAGCCTTTTTCTATCACATAATGGCGAAGCCTGAGACTACAGTTCAATTATTTGTATTGCTTGATGGCAGTTACTAACAAACGATAATTGCACAAGAGAAGCTTTCACGTATATTCCAAGATTAGTTGATTATTGTACTGAATATACATCTAGTGATCCTTCCACTGACTAATACGTTGAGCATGGAGCAAGGCAGCATTTTTTCCATCATACCGCAAAAACAACTATCAAAGCATGTAGAATCTGTGACCTATATATTAGGGTCAACATCCACCAAATAGGGGGAGGAGGGTTCTGCATGTTTCTATGCATGCATGTGGTGTGTGGTACATGTGAAGTCATGCATGCAAGTGCATGCCTGCATCTGTGCGCTTGTACAGTTCGTGGTGCAGTATCACAATGTTCTCTCAATGTACAAATACAAATAAAAATACAGTTAAGAAATTCCACAAACATTTTTTCCCAAATCACAGTAGCTGCCTTTTCATCTGTCCTGTCATAAAAAAAAGAGGTGAAAAGTGAAGGATTCTGATTTCCCTCAAGGATGTTGAGGTTGGTGGATACCCACAGTGGACTTAGGGCTGAATGACACCCAATTACCAAACTACACATTTTCCACAGTTCCACTCAAATGTATAGTGTTTTAACAAAATGGTAGATCCGATGTATTTGCCTTCGACTGACTGTGGATGTGTTAATTAGTCTTTTGATCTGCCTCCACCCTAACACACACACAATCCTGCTAATCACAAGGACACAGTGTGCCTTTTAATACTGGTCTAAATGAACGGTCACATGATGTCACCATTATCCCCCACCACTCACATGCAACCCCTTTCAAGGACCATAGTAGGGGGTCTATTTAACCCCTTAATTAAAAAGCACAGTGGAGGCTGTAATCCCATCAGAGTGAGGAGGGTAATGTGGAGAATGAGGCACATAACAGAGACAGACATGGAGACGGCAGGAAAAGTGCAACCCATTCACACTACCGTCATGTGAGCTTGTGAGTAATATGGCGGCTACAACAAGAGCATGGTGATGACACAATGCAACTCAACCCTTTCCATGGGTAACAAATGAGTATGGAATTAACTGAGCTGACCCCCCACCTCCTCCTCACAAGCCAGCTAATAAATAACAGGACTTAAGGCCAACAGTGGTGATAAAAGGATGGGGATCCCAGATATTACTTTGCTGTATTTTTCTTGCCGATACAGTAAACCTAAGTCTTAAAATAGACAGACTTGGGATAAGCAGCCAGAAAGCCATCTTAACAGCCAGCAACACAGACAGATAGTCAGCAAGTCAGCCAGACAGCAAGTCAATAAGCCGGGTTATCAGTGTTGTCAATAGGCTCTGCAGCCTTATGTAGAGCCTGGGGCCACTGTGCCTTCTCTTATCTCCTGGCCTTGATTGGTTGGGTAGGTTAGGGAGTAGTGCTAGCCTATATATGACAGACTACATTATAGTCAGCATGGGCAGCCAGGCACATGCCCACACACAGACAGAGCAGTGTATAGGCACACACACACAAAGAGAATGCGGACCACATCAGGCCACGTGTTTGGGATGGAGACTATGAGCTGTACTGTCCAAACATAATGGGGGGGGGGGGGGGTCAGTATATGCAGAGGAGAGGGACACTGAAATTTGAACACACAGGAATCTGGAGGATGAGCTCCTATTGATGGCTTGATTTTGTGAACATCCTGTAATGGAACATCCACATTACCAAGCAAAATCAGGACAACAAAAACATGAAGAGTCATCTGTTCAGAGCACACAGAGGATTCTAACCATTACAATTATCTGGTGCAATGGAAAAATAAGATAATAACAAATATTACATTGTATCCCAAGGATTTAATCATACATGGGATGCAAGGTAATACAAATGTTGGAATGGATAAATGAGAAAACATAAATGTGGACAGGGCACTGTCATACCTATCTTGATTGGTTCTGCCTCTCTGGTTTTTTTTTTTGTTTTATCTGAACAAAACATACTGATGTGAAACCTGACCCAGAGAATAGTTGAAACCAAACAGTCATGCTTCAGGTTAACCAAAATGGAATTATTGGTTCATATACAGTGTGAAAACACTTTAGTCATTTTACATTTCTGATACATTACAGGAAGTAGCACAAGACTATTGACACAAATAAATAAAGGAAGAGGAAGGACAAAGATGCAGAAGAATCTTTAAAAATCTGCTAAATTAACAACAGACCAATAGGCACATGCCTGCCTACAAACCATTCAATATCAAGTTTTAAGAGATACATCATGGAACATGACAGAAAAACTAACCACATCAATTGTAGTCACTTTAAAATAGAAGACATTCAGGGGTGAAATGGACAAATTATATGATCTAAAGCATCATTTCATAAACTTTGCATTACTTTTTAGACTAACAAATGTAAAAGCTGACAGTATCCTTTTCCGCTAGTTTGTCATTCCCTTTCTGCAACCCCCATGGGAACACAAGTATAAACTAGCCAGTGAGAGTCTGACCAGTGGTATGTGCTTCCCATCACCCGGTTTCCTCATCTTGGCTTTTCATGGCCTTGTTTCTCTCCTGTCTTTGTCTTGCTGTCTTCATCTACTGGGCCTCTTCCCATTCCTTTACCACTGTATCCATAGGGACGACAGTTAAAACCTATTCCTTCCAGTTGGGTGGCCGTAATCTGATATTGTTCCTACCTTGACTATATTGGTTATGTTTACAATCACATTAAAACTACATACACTTTGGTATATATAAACTGAAACTCTAAAGTATGATTATAATTTATTAACTGTTTTATAGCTTTGAATAGTATTCAAATTATTGCATGTCTTGAATAAAAACATATATTAAGAAAAAAAAACATTGTCTTGCCATTTTCACTGCTTTGGTGTTCTGGGTTCCTCTTAGAAACGAATGCAAGCCTGAATCACCCATTAATCCCACTGGATTTTCTTCGTATATTCATTCCCACAGTTAAACTATGATACCCAATCGTTCCTCCAGATGTTTTGCAAAAAAGAAAAAAGACAGTGAAGAGGTGGCGTTAAACTTCCTGAATTATTGAAAGTGTTGAAATAACACATGAAGGAATTACAAAATGTGATAATGCAGAGGAAAACAAAAATGCATCACCAAAGGGTATGAAAAAATATAGTTTTGCCTCTAATTGTGATGGCGTCTACTAAAAGCCTGGTTCTCACAAGATAATGTGAATAAATTATAACTACTAGCACAGTCAGCAATCTAATAATGACAATCCCATTTGAGACACACTGAATATGTTGTACCATAAAAATTAGGTTAAGGCTACAAAATAAAGCAGAGCCACCCTCTTTCTGAGGACCTAAAGATGGTCCCTCTGTGCTTCACTGCGTCCTTGGGTTTAATGTTGAGTGCTTTACATTAACACAACCTTGTTAAGTTTTGTCCTCTCAAGGTCACAGCTGCTGCTTCCTGACTGACATGATACATATGTTAGTGTCAGAAAGAAAGAATGGCAAAAAAGGATGAGTGTGGCCACATGCACACTTTAATGTCAAGTATACAGTCAGGCAACGGGGACTGTCAAGACACCCTGGAAACAGGACTTACTGTGCTCTTCATGTATTCCAGCTGGAATCCCAAACATGTCTATTGTAACTAGCCCTAAAGAAAATCAACAAAGGCTTCAACACACCGCTCAAAGAAAACAGAAGAGAAACAAGGGAGAGAGGGATGAGGGGAATAATGAGGCTTTGGGCACAGATGCAGACTAAACAAAGGATGGTAGAAAGAGAAAATTAATAGTTCCAAGTGAGCACTGGGGTACAATGAAAAATAGAAGATATGATGACATAAGAGAAAAACATGGGAGGGGAACAGGGTTAGAAAGGTTGTGAAAAAAGAAAAGTCAGCAAAAGAGAATTTATGATTACCCCAAATCTTAGTTTGAAACAGCATACGACATTCGTCACAAATTTTCTTCACATTTGTAAAACCCAAGTGATAGCCCAATTATGACTAATCCATTAGTCTTACTGTGATAATGCACCCAAATCACTTCCCTCATGGTGAACAACTTTGAAGATGACCATCACAAGCAGTCCCTTTGTTTTGGTTAGGGCTACATGCCTAAGCAAAACATCACTCGGGTCTTTGAGGAATTTTGTTGTGAACTCTATTATGGGAATGGAAATTCTATGCAGCTGCAGCAGCAACAAACATGGAGACAACAAGCAATGAAACCATGTTCACTGCTGGGCCAGAAGAAATGGAAGAAGCCACTGCAAGTCAATTTTCACCTTATAATAGGCGTGATTGTGAAAATCAATACTTGGTCATCAGTTTCATGGTATTTCTTAATATATCATTATGTAGACTTACCTTACACATACTATAAAAAGTGAGAGTGGCAAAGGACTTGCCATATCCCGTATGCTTGCCAGGTGTGTATGATGATCCCCTTAAAAGTTGTTCACCCTGAGGGAAGTTATTTAAGTACATAAGCACAGGAAGTCAAATAGATTAGTGATCATTCAACTATCACTCAGGTTTTCCAAATCTCAAAAACACTTTGTGATGAAATTCATATGCCACTTTATGCAAAAAGTGGAATAGGATTAAGCACACCCTAAAACAGCTCAAATGTATAATACTTGTTTTACACTTAATAAATATTCATTCCCAACCATTGTTTATGCTATTATATGGTGAGAAGCTAATTGTGTCATAACAAGGAAATGATGACAGAAGAAGTATGGACTACATCCTGTGTATGACTGCTTACACAGCTGATTGTGTGAAACACAACCTTGACTGAAGAAAATGGCTGCATACGGTTTCAAGTTTGCATTCATACCAAGGGATACATATTCACTTACTCATCAGTAAACCTCTGTTTGATAGATAATTGCTGACAAACCAAACTGATCTCCGTGTTAAATTAATTAATGAAGTGGTTATGAAAATGCAGGACACATTTTATTTACATATTTCAGAGTTCCGATTTATTTTTTTTATTTAAATAAGAGGAATTTCATTGAAAAATAAATTATTTTGTATGTAAAACAAGCACACACACACACATATATATATATATATATATATATATATATATATATATATATATATATATAGTAATAAAGGTGCAGCATCATAATGTATTGAAGCAAAACATCTTTCCTGGTTCATGTCCAATTCTGTGCCATTTTATGAAACAAAAATAAGACAGGCAGATAATCTCTATTCATTTCCTGCAAGTATCTATCACTCACTCAAACTGTCAAAACAGGTAGTCCACCCATGCTGGACAGACTGACTGGTTGACCAGAAAGGCCAATGAGCCAGTATGACACTTCAGACTTGGCAGAAGAGCACAATGATCAACTGGACAGTTGTCACTGTGACAAAAATTTAATTGGCTACCTCTTGCCGAGCGGGAAAGCGATTTGGTTTGACAGCACTGAAGAGGGAATCTAATTGGCTAGGTAATGTCAGTCACAAGGGGACAGAGTAGGGGGGGTTGCGGTGCCATCTGGGTCTCAGCAAACCGTTAAATAATCCTAAGGACTCTCTCCTGTCCATCCCAATGACAACTGCTGCCAGTATGTCTGACACATCTCCTAGACATTGGCTAAGATATTCCCACTACACTACAATACTACATTGTAAACTTGACCAAAGGAAATATCAACTTTAAATAATAACAGTTGAACCCTTTAAGTGCTGTTCGCTGCAGAGATCATTTTTTTTCTAAGGCCCATTTTTGTGTGCAAATGTAATTTCTGACTGGAGCACCTAAAAGTTATTTTGATGAGATCAATTATAAGTAGGACAATGCCAACTAAGTATTTCAGTGACTAAGCCAAGGTGGGAGAGCAGAAAGGAAAGTGTGGCATTGTGCATAATTTTCTAGGCCAGAAACTGGAACATACAATTCCTGTTAAATATGACCTACAATGGCTCAAAGAAATCAGAAAACTCACCTGTGGTTTCTAAGCTACTTTTAATGAGAAGATGGCATAAGAAAGGTTTGGCATGTGCGACAGGCCTGACTAACCCTTCTTAATACTTCCTGTTGACATAATGCTTTATTAAGTGTGAACAAACAATAGACTTTGTGACCAATAACCTGTTTAATTATTAACTTAACCTCTAACTAGAACAGGAAATTTGGAGTATATAACTTTAAACAATGTTATTACCATTCAAAACCCTCTGGAACAATTAGATGTATGGGTAGCATGGATATTAGCCTGTGAAATGGTCTATTTTACCTAGCTACGCCTGCTAGAGGTGACTACATAGCAGTGGTATAGAGGGAGAGGTGTACAAAGAGCAGTCTCACCAACACAGCATCTGACAAATACTGTAGACCTTCTGTGCGGGAGGGTGGCTGGGTAAGACGACTACCAACAGCTGCCCGACTCCGAAACCAAATGCAGGCGTCTACACAAAAACATCCACTGATACACACACTCCCACACACACAGAAGTCCAGCAGTATAAAAACATACACACATACTGTGACTGGCAATCCCCGACATCCTGTCAGGAGATCACTGAGCTAGACACAGTTCATTTCAGCTTGAAGCTGGCTGTTCCTACAGCAGCACTCCACCAGCCACAGAAGATTCCTGTCCCAAGTTGCTCCATTTATTTACACAGAAATCCTATTAAATTTCAGGTCAACACTTTCAGACCCTAGCAGATGCAATGCAACACAAAGCACAACAAACACTTCCTCTGTTTTACCTGCATTTCCACTTTATAATACAACATATGGCAAAACACTTCTAAGAATATTGCTTAACATGAACAGGAGGATAATACTTCACCATTTTTTGTAGCTAGAGGACATTTAAAAACTTACTGTAATTAAAGTTCAGGGTGTCATTTCGGAAATCAAAATATTCACCATTAGGTTTTTATTTGAAAAAAATAGCAACTTCTGTGTTTTCATATCCTCAGAATCTACTATTTATCATCTCAATGCAATCGGTCATGTTGCCCAGCTGTTTCTACTGCAGTGCATAACAGACAGACTTAATATCCATAAACTAAAATGCCCATAACAAGCAAAACAAACACTTCCCTCAAACAAGGATTTTTGGTAGTTTTATTATTTGGAGGTAGATGGGCATGGTCAGGTGTCTTTCATTATCTAAAGGTTTAGAATGAATACACAGAGACACATGAAGATGAAACCTCAGCCAGGGTGGATTACTCAGCAGGTCAAAGACAATGGACAGCAGGACATAAGGAAGAGTACGTCATCCAGCGACAGGAAATAAACTTCTCATAGCACACTACTACATCTTAATCTTTCTGAGGAGGAATGACACCAGATAAAAGAGGTGGGTATCTGAGTAAGTCACATTATGATTCCATGATACCATGATAATATGATAATATGATGCCCAGATGTGAGGGGTGGGCCATTTCACTATCTTAGATGATCATTGATGTGTTTTATACTGTTCCTCTAACCTAAAGCCAAAAATCAATTCATATTATTACTGTTGCTAAAGGAGGTTGCTTGGCTAGTGAACGGTTTCTTTAACATTTACCCATACAGAAGTGCTTGGTTGAAGACATTATGCTTAAAAATTACTAACTCCATCCAGTGCAGATCCACTTTGTGAATTCTTTTTTTTCTTTTACACAAATGGTTAAGTGTTACATTTGTCTGAAAATGCTTTTTTGATTCAGTGTAGAACATACACCCCCTCATACACCATATGAAACTAAACAAAACCTTTGTCCAATTGTAGCGTGTCTATATTTTAAGAGGTGAAAAAAAATGTGTTTCAGATCCCAGATTGCAATTTTACCTCAAATTATTGTTATATGATATTTTGCCCAGATCGTACCCACAGCCATTCTGTGATGTTTGACATTGCACGACACTAATCTATTATATATCATATCTGTGTAACTGAAGATGAGAGGTTACCCTAAAAATGGTAAAAGCAGCAGCTATTTTATTCACTAGATGATGGTGATGATTCCACAGGACCAAAAATGTACAAACACACCAACATGTGCCTCCATTCCCTGAATTATGGGGTGTTAGAGGAATCCATTTAGTGCAACAACAGAGATTTGATGTTAGTTATTCCAATATATATGACTAGGGAAAGTAATATATTAATATTCAATCGCAGCCCAAACAATTTTTTGAAATAGAAAAATGGAGAAAGAACAACAAAAAAATGCCACCATTCATCATGCCACTTCTACAACCTAACCACGGGAGGCACCTCTGCTATTGAAGTGACATACGAGTAAGTGTAATCAATAAATCCTGCATCTGTAAGCAAGTTTACTACTTCTTAGCATGCTTTGTACTGCATAAGGATGCCCAAAGAAATGGCAAAGTATTATAAGGTGTGTATAAATCCAATTCAAGTGGGAGTGAGCATGGTTCAACAACCTCTGATGGGAAAGCACAAAGAGTAAATGCTGACATTGTTGACTGTGGCATTAGTGGAAAATATGGAAAATTGGGCTTGCTAGTGTAGGGGGGAAAAAGGCTGGATCCAAACAAAGGGATGGAAAGCTGTCCACAAGACGTCATGATATGACAACCTTTAACCAGGATTCACCTTCTTTATCAAGATATCTACCCAAGTATCACATTTAACTGAGAAATCAAAGACAAAGGCATGTACTGTGCTGTCCTACAATGTTATTAATGAAGCTAGAACTACACTCACATGTCAACTGCAACTATACCAAATATTGGTGCACAGTGGCTACCAGTGTTTGTCTGCTTAAAGACTACTATTTCTAGTTTAATCCAACAGCACAGCAGGAAATGTGAGCACTGCAGCTTCCAGGGGCGGGGTGTCTTTCAATCGGCTGCAGATGACAGTCTAGGGCCTAAGCTGACTGAAAAAACACACACTGATCAACTGGAAGTTGGAAGGATGTGTGTCTGCCCCCTACAAGCTGCAGAGGATCCAACAATATATGCAAGCAAACATTTCTGACAGAGGGACCCATCACTGCCCCTGATACAAGGTCCCATTGTGTTTACCCTAGATTTACACCAGCAGACAATTTCAATTCCTGAACAGCTGCAGGAGTTATTGGAGAATTGCATTTCTAAATGCATTTAAAGCCCTTGGGCATGTATCTTCTGGCCATTCATCATCCATTTGACCATCCAATTGTGAAGTCTGTGCAGCCAAACAATTGCAGTAGGATTTAATGTAATGAAAAGTAACATTTCTTAACATGGTGCGTTTGTGGTTCCAAGCACGTGTTAGACTCATGTACTTCATTTCCTAATCTGTGTGAAATTACTTACATCTCAAGCATTATCTCATTCAGATAAATCCCATCCACTAATTCAATATATTCCGATAATTTGGTGCCATCTGTCACTGTCGGCTGTCCTACCGTCTTCACCTGAAAATAAATGAGACAATGCAAATAGGTGTTAAGATGATCAATACGTATTATAATTAAGTAGAGGGATGTTTCATTGCTGAACCTGAGAAATAAATAAAAAGGTGAATCTAAGCTCTTACCCAGCAGACCAGAGGGGTGAGCATAAACTCCTCCATTAATGGGGTGAAAACCTCGCTTTCCATATTTTCCAGAGCAGCTGCCGCCCGTTGAATATTAGAAATGCGAAAAAAAAGAAAAGTGTGCTCCTCTAAAGATATATAGTACAAGATTTGTTTAGACTCCACTCATGTGTTTGGTTCAATTAAATAGACGCTCATTCTGGCTAAGGGCCAGAGGAAGGCGTCTTTTCTTGGTATTTGAGAAAGGGTTTAAAAATGCGATAAAACGGTTATTAGGTTAATCCACGATCTTCTCTATACGACCCAGCTATGTCGGATGCCAACGACTGAGCTTGGCTACCTCATGGACGGGGGCAAACACTCACATTTTTCAGTGAAATTCTTCGGCTAAAGGCAAAGCGGTAAATAAACCGGCAGACTATATGAGACCTGCGCCAGGTATCTTTTTTTTTTTTTTTTTAAGCTAACGCCTCAGTGGAAAACATGACCGTTACTAGCAAAACATCCATGTAAGGTTTAAGCTAAATAAGCAGATATCCCGGTGGCAAGTCGATAATATCCAAGGTGTAAAATATCCAGAGGTTTGAGGTCCTTCAGACACGTTTATGTGGATGATCCGTCATTAATTGTAGAGGGTTTTCCAGCCGGCTACCGTTCTCCTTCAGCTGTCTCCAACGTTCAAACGCTGCGTACTACTGAGGAGGAGGTTCAGAGGATGGCTGGAGGACACAGAGCACCGCCTCCCTCCTCATTCTCCCTCCGCCTCCTCCACAAAAAAAAGAGGAGAAAAAAAAAACAGGGCAATGATCAAAGCATCCCTCTTAAGACAACTTAACTCCACGGTTTTAGTATAACTTATTACAGACATCCAAATGAGCATCCATATTTATATACAGGCTGGATCACTGTTGGAAACAGGCAAGATTTTCTAGGATGTACAGACAGGGAGGGTTTGATGTTGTTTTCTGAATATTTTTTATTTTACTTCCTGGTCAATATAGGAATGGTGTATGCATGTATAATCAGTTTTAACAGTAGGCTGAGTTATTAAGAGCTTAAGTAGGCTACTGACACCTGGTGGGGGAATTCATGAAAGAAAGAATGGATGGATGGATGGATGGATGGATGGATGGATGGATGGATGGATGGATGGATGGATGGATGGATGGATGGATAAGTGGTGGAGGGCACAACAAACTCCGCCCCCCTTGCACACATTTTACCTGATTTACCCTGTCTCTTACCATTGCGAAAACACATTTTTGGTGACTATGGCTGTGACCTTTGACCTACATTTTGCAGAATCTAAAATATAAAACATTCTTTGAGTCATGCGACACTTTTTAACTTAGTGTTCATTCACAGTTTTGATGCTTTCAGTGAGAAGCTACAATGTAAATAGTCATGAAAATAAAGGAAAACCAGGTGAGTCCAAACTTATCACTGGTAATGTAATATATAAATGTTATATATATATATATATATATATATATATATATATATATATATATATATATATATATATATATATATATATATATATATATATATATATATATATATATATATATATATATATATATATATATATATATATATATATATATATATATATATATATATATATATATATTCCACCCCAAATTAAGTGGCACATCTATATTTAATTGTATCCCACTTTAATGTGCTGTGCCAACATTCATCCATGCCTGTATTATTAACACCTAGGACTGGAAGAGCTAGTCTTTTCATCAGAACTTGTGTCTGTTCTGCAAGTTTTCCTTTTTCTTTTTTTAAAGTGATTAACATGTGTACATTATTAGAACATTAGTGTTCTCTAAGCCCTATGTTTGTCACACGTGCATTTCATTCTGCTTTCTACCATTAGTTTTTAAGAATTAACTTGTCCCTTGACTGTAGCAAGTAAAAAAAAGTGCAGGAAAAACAGGTTGGAAAAAAAAAACAAAAAAAAAACACACCACCCCACCCCGCACAAGAAACTTTGCCCCTTCTCAAACGCTGTACCAGATTTGCCCTATCTCTTATCATTGCGAAAATACATGTTTGATGACTGTGACCTTTAACTTATATTCTCCAAAATGTAATGAGCTCTATTCTGGACAACCTTGCATATTTTCTGAAATTGTCATTGAAATCAGCAATTTTTACGTAAAGCTGTTTAAAAACAAACAGACCAACAAACAAACACAAACCGAATAAAAAACAATACCCCTCTACCCTTTAGGGGGCAAGCTAATTATCAGCATATTTTACTGTCAGACCAAGAGAAACAAGTAATAGAACATTTCAGAAATATACACACAATAATTTCAAACCATTCATTTTCAATTTCAATATGTACATGAATAAAATTAAATTAAGGCTCCATAGTAAACATGCTGTTTCCTTTGCATGGAAATACAAAATGACCTAAAATCTAAATTACTGAAACATGTGATTGAGGAGGTATGATATAATCAAATACTTGAATGAGTCTGAATGAAATACTTAAAAGGCTCTTTGCATGTATCATTACCCTGGGGAGAGAAGTATTGTTCCTGAGTCGGTTTGTGTGTTTGTTAGTCTGTTTGTTTGTTTGTGAGCAGCTTTATGCAAAAACTACTGCACCAATTCCTATGACATTTTTAGGAAAGGTTTGAAGTGGTCTAGAATAGATCTCATTAAATTTTGGTGAATGTATGTAGGACAAAGGTCACAATCACCAAATGTGTTTTCAGAATTATAAGAGATAGGGCAAATCAGGTAGAATGTGTGAAAGTTGGTGAGGTTTGTTTTATCTTTTAATGTTTTTATATGATGCTGTATTTTTGGTTGTAATTCTGTAACCCACTTTAATAAAGATGCTTAACTCATGAAGACTCAGCATTTCTTTTTTGGCATTTCCAAAATACAACATTTAACTTTTCTTGTGTGATTTATTTCCATTTATTATGATATCATCCTTTGTACTTTGAGGTTTTTCGATGAAAACTATGTATTTTCCCACATTTAATTTACTTGATCATAAAATCTCGGATTACAGTTGATTATCATATCAGAGAAAATTGAAGAAAAACTAACTTTTCCCAGTAAAATCTATCATTAATTGAACATAAACCAAGTGCCTCCATCCACTGTCATTTATCAAACTCTATGGGTTGTACTGGTGAATCAATGATGTAGAAGATGACAATATGGAGCCTCTGAACATCCAAATGGGTCATATGTCATGACCATGAAAGGTTGATGAACTGAATTTTACACCAATTATTTGCATGTGTTCATAGGGTTAGTCATTCAGAAGGTTTTAAACATTTTAGATCAGTAGATGTTTTTGGTCGCCAGTGGCTGTTTGAGTATTTATGGGTTAATTACAATAAATTTTAAATGAAGGTTCAAACAAATAAACAAGTAAAACAAGGTAATAATATTCAGCTGATTATATAAATAGAATAAACCCTGAAGACAAAAAAAAAAAATACAGTATAATATTTTATGTTTGGGTAAAACCACAAGTATGCAAATGCTTAGTTTGTGAGTTTACCAGCAGCTTCAGTAATTGCCTTTTATTAGCTGTCTCAGCAGTAAGGAATGGTTGACAGATAAGTCCAGACCAGTACTCATTCACTGCAGAGGTGTGAGACACCTAATCAACAAATGATGAATGATTGTCCTTGTGAGCAGTGAGCAGAGGCTGTGTGGTCAAATAGTCAGTTAAAACACAATTAATGATTTGGGAACTGGGGACCTGCATGGGTCAAACCTCAACAACCCAATGCAAATGAATAAATTATGTGTTCCTGTAAAACCTTTACTTTGCAAAGTTAAGCAGGAACCCTCTTATTTGCATGACGTAACGGTTGGTACCTCAGCTCAAAGCTATACTGTAACAGATCCTTGTGACTAGACTTGTTGTGTCTTGTTTTTCTGCAAAACATGTTTGACTACACTAAATACACATTGAACGGTTATGGCTTCACAAAAACCCAGTGTAAGTACTAAAGTCATTTACTTAGGATTAAGAAATCATGATCATGACTGGGTGGATTTCTCATAGACTGACAAGTGGTGCAATGATCCACTGAATGACTTTTGTCAGTTTGATGTGTCATTTAGTGAGCTAAACACACTGAAGAATGTCCTCATGAAGAAGTTATTCTCTAAACATGAAATCTATCACGAGGAGGTGCAGTGTCATTATTGGATACCAGGTTTTATACTCAGATATTCACATATTCTAACATGCTATAAGCATACAAGATTGAACTATTTATGTATTTTTTACAAATCACTCTGTTTTGACTATATTCTTTTGTTTTTAGCAGTAGGTTTTACATATAATTAACATAATTCTATGTAAAAATCCACTATATTATGCTTTTTAAACATAGCATAGTATTTTATTCCTCAGCTCTGCAGTGACTCACCTTTAAAAACAGATTTTTTTCTGTGTCAATGTAGATGGATGTAATGTTTGAAAGAGGACATTATATATTAAAATATGCACAACTTAGGATTTATAAAATGTAAGATGTGAACGGTTGTAGGATTATTTGCTCAGGCTGCTAACCCTTTGTGTCTGCTTAAACCACACCTACTTAGTCATGAAAGAGATTTCCTTTTTAAAAATGTTTTATTTATTTATTTTGATATTTAGGTATTTAGTCTGGAGTTCAGTTTTCCCTATACAAGTGTAGAAAAATAAATAAATAACACAGTCCTCAGCTTCAGAAACCTTTCTTTGGGGTCTTTTTTCCAGTTTGTATGTCCTTTGATGGCATAAACATTACATTTCAACTGTTATAGTAATGTACAAAAGCATATTATTTTAGAAACCTCTCAAATAAAAACTTCTTTCTGAGCTACCAAAGCCACCCACACACATCTTTGTAGCCTTATCATCTTAGTGGACATGAAAATTGATGTAGATAATGGAAGTTTTTCACAGAGTCTGCTTATATACCCCAACCACAATTGTGTTCTCTATTAGTGCGGACGATGAGATGGTTATTGCCAGATGTGTAAAGTAACTAAGTAAAAGTACTTCAATACTGTACTGAAGTAGATTTTTAGGTATCTGTACTTTACTTAAGTATTTATTTTTCTGGCAACTTTTTACTTTTACTTCCTACATTTTTGTATAAATATCTGTACTTTATACTCTTTACATTCTCAAAATAGACTCGTTACTTTTACAAACTAAACAGATGTGACAATATGAAAAATCAGTCGCTTCAGAGAGAAAATCAGTGCAGGAGAGAAACTGTGCCTTTATATATTAATAGTTATATGACTATTATCTCCTAATTTGGACTTTTTATCTCCTAATTTTGACCTTGTATATAATAATTTTGACTTTTATCTCATAATTTTTACTTTTTATCTCACAATTGTAACTTTTTATCTTAAAATGATGCACTTTTATCTCATATTTATAAGTTTTTTTTTTAAATCTCACGACTTTTTATCTCAAATGTGACTTTTCTTCCCCCATTATTCCTAAATTTCCTGCCCATATCCACAAAACTGTGTAACTGTGACTCTATCAAACACTTTATCTACACAGTACCTCAATTTTAAAAGCTTTATTTTAGACACTTTTAAAACTTTTCTGATTTTATTTTCTGAAGTATTATTGCATTCATGACAAAGAAAGCAGTTGTACTTTTTACTTTTGTACTTTATTACAATTGAGAAGTTTTATTTTTTTATTTTTTATTTTTTTACTTTGACTTAAGTAAAGGAGTTGAATCAGTACTTCTACTTTTACCAGAGCATTTTTTTTCAAACAAGTAGCTGTACTTTTACTTAAGTACAGAATGTATACTGTGAACACTTCTGGTTATTTCCTACAGTTAAGTGTGTATGCATTTCATTTGTGTGTGTGTAAATACAGGAGCCATTAGCTTGTATTGAACATAATTTTTTCCATTTAGTTGTGCAGTGTTACCCAGAGTGATTGTAGAAGGCATCCTCCTCCTCCTGCCAGTGACTCAGTGATCATGCAGACCCACCGCAACATTCCTCACACACACTCAGCTATGAAAGCAGGCACAACTAACCAGAGGAATTCCTCTGACCGCCTCTTTTGGCTCAAAGGGATAACTACAAGAGCACTATAAAGGCACTGTATGCATGGAAAACTCATACACATATTAATTTACCCTGAGGATGAGGATCCTACCTATCACAACACAGAACAGCACCACAGTCTACTGGAGCAAAAATCCATTCTCTTGTAGATGAAAGAGTACCTTCAGAGTTCATTCCCCCCTTCAGTTTTCTTCAAATGACTGCAATTTCCTGTTGATTATATCTCCAGAATTTACAAGACACTACAAGTATTTTCATTTGAACCTATGCAGACATCATTCAGCTTTGAATGGGAGTAAATTCCTGACAAGATTTTTCCTCTAACTTTCTGTAATGAAGTAATGTAATGTAATATAATTGTTTATACAAGTAGAGCCACAACCTACACAACCACAAAGGAAATCTGATATAACCTAATGAAAAATATTAATCAGTAACCAAAATCCACCAAGGACGGAGACCAAATTATGAAATTAATTATGAAGATCTGGATAGTTTTTACAGTAGTGGTGACTCTACTGATCCATTATGTCTTAGTTTGTCCTCATCCTTGTGTCATCTTGAAAAGGGAATCAATTACTAATGGTGAGTATTCAGAAGAGATGGTGTAAATGTCTGTGATTCAACTAATGTGTAATTACAAAGCATTACAAATCAAAGATCGAGCATGTTAGGAGTATCATTTTAACAACATTTGACCTGGTTTAAAAGTATGAAGTATACTTGAAATTTGATGAGCATATTGCGGGTTTTTTTTTTTATTCGTTTGATAATTTTTAAAAATATTTTTTGTGATTAGGAATTAAATATAAATTTGTTATCAATTGTGCTCATCTGAACTTGGACAAAAATAGTCATGGATAATTAATTGTTATTCTACATACAGAAACAAACACACATATGGGGGTTTGTAATTTGCAGTTGATCAATAAACTTACCCCTGTGAGGTTAATCTGTTTAGGGTCTGTAACTACTATTGAATTTCATCACTCTGGGATTACACTGTTACACATATTCCCACTGTTTACTTGTTAAAATATAATGATATAGTGAAACATGATAACTTTAAGTAGGTTGGATTAAATCAATCACAAATTAAATTAATCACACATTTAATTGAACCTAAACATTGATTATAACTACATTAATTTCACAAGAAAAATATTTAACACATCAGTTAAACATTAGTCTAATTAGATTTACTAAATGTTCCCAAAAGTGAATTTTAATCCTTTTTTCAAGGGATATTCAATCAATCCACTACCCAGAGTGTCCTTTTATTATCACAGTTTATCATTGTTTCCTATTAACATTTCCTTTAACACTTTTCTTATTTATTTTATTTTCATCTGACATTTTAATAATTGTATAATAGCTAGTACTATGGATGGATTTTTGAGTTATGTAAATAGTGTAGTCTTATACATAACTGGTTCTAAAAAGCGGTTTTATGGATTACTTTGAAAAAAAAGGTGAAAATTGAGAGTATACCCACTTCTCCAGGGAACACTACACAACTGCTGTGTTCGACTGACAAAGCAGATGTATAATTAACGCAGATACAACATCTTCATGTGCATTTCTTGGATCTGGGAGAGTTTCACTACAACTTGGAATTTGTTATAATGTCATTGCCAAGCCTCACAAAGGAAGCAAATCTGCCATTCTGCCAAATCTGGTCAGAATAAACTGTCTAAGTGGTGGATCCCTAAGCATTTTCTGTCCAAAATGTCTATCTGTATTAGTCATGCACATAACCCTTTGTTGGTCACACGACAAAAATCCCAATATTGCTTTATCCACCTCACAGGGACTATTTTAACATAAAACAGATTTTTAATTTTTTTTTACTGACCCTAAATTTAACTAAAGTATTAAAACTCAAACATCAATCCTTCACCAATCTTACCAACATAATTTGTGATTTGGTTCAAATTAAATGTATTAACTTTTTGTGTTTTTTTATCATTATCGAATAGCATTTCATTGCCCTTAAATTTCTACTGTTTGATTGAGGATGTTTTTTTTAAGTATTACATGAATACCAAAGTATTTCTGAAACATGATGAGGATTATTTATGTAAAATAGACTCTGTAACAGTTAATAAAATGAAAAAAAAAACCCTAACTTGTCTGCAATTTGGTGTCCAAAAGAAATTATCATAGCAGAAGTGTTGTCACATTTATGATCTTCTTACTCAGTGGTATAGTAGCATGACCTGAATATATTATTGACTGCCCAAGAAGTTTGGAGTCAATGGACTTAAATTTAGATTAGATAACAGGGTTCAAAGTTACCTCTACCAAACGGTTGAGCTGACCAACAAAGGGATAAGGAAGGTTGATCTAATTCATCACTGACAGATAAAAGCAAGAAGGAGATGTTTTATTAGTTACAGAACAAATATAAGTGGGCTGATTATCAAATGGTGAACCTCTGAAATTAAATGAGAAGATGCAAAAATGCTGGCAACTGGTGCAGCAATAAAAATAAAAGGTGAAAAACAGATTACAATAAAAAAAAAAAAAACATACAGGGCTTATGATGGTAATCTCCTTTAAAGATGTCAACATGTCTGACTGCCAAAGACCCAGAAACCTTAGTTTTCATCCCTGCTGGAAAGAGCTGTGGATTTGGCATATGTGTTCATGTGTGTGTGAGACAGATAAATGCAGGGCTCACAGTGTGTCCTGTTGTCACCTCTTCATACAACACAGCATGGAAAAAAGACAAGCACTTAAACCTCTTGAGTCCTGATGTGATCTAAGTACACAAAGCAGAGACACACGTAGGAGGGGAGGGGGAAGCGTATCTTAATTCCCTTTACATTAATCCTAATTTAAGAATACAGACAGTGACTAGGTGCATAATTGACATGATTGTAATTATAGATCGCCTATTATAGTTTTAAATGTGATATTTGAAGACCTTGTTGTCCACAACTTCAAACAGGACATCATAGTCAAGATTTGTATACCTTTAAAAATCTGTCAACAACACAATTAAGAAGCTTAAGCATTACGCTGATGCCTTGTCATATTATTTCAAGGATTACAAGGGTTACAATAAACTAAGAAGAGGATGATTGGTGGATTAATAAAAAGAGTGACAACTGACACGTTCCAAATAGTTGGTGATGATCCCCTTGCAGCCTATTATGGAAATGGTCCATTACACATTAATAGTCCATTCTTTCCTCAGAAATAATGAGAACTCCATCTCCTGTAGCCATAGAAACAAAACATTACATGAAGAAACCTTGGTAATAATGGAAATGTGTGCATGTGTGTTTCACTGGGTGTCCACTTATGTGAAATCCCCAGTAATTAGCTATTTATTTGCTTGTGGAAGTATTGCCGAATGTAGTCAATAAAACATCAGATGCTGTTCAGGCTCATTTGTTACCATAACAACTGCAGCTACCCTACTGTTAGGTGGATGATCCGCTGACCCACTGGAGTACTCACAAGAAACTGTGAGATTAAAACAAAAAAGATTAATTGCTGGCTCTCTTTTTGTACATCTGCGTCTGTGCAATCAACAACAGTTCAGCGTTTCCCATTATATATATATATATATATATATATATATATATATATATATATATATATATATATATATATATATATATATATATATATATATATATATATATATATATATGTATAAACCGTCATTTGTGTACACTGATTACAATTAGTAAAATCCTGTATGTGACAGTATGAATTAAATCATATATTATAATACACAACATATTCAGTTGATCTGGATTTGACTTTGTTGAAAGACTATGACTGAGTTAATCATGACACCTAGTGGTCATATGTTAACATGAATGTTTCCTTTTTTTTGGCTTGTGCTATTATGGTCTGTTTTCATTTTTATTTAACCTATAATATAGAATACACTATTGCTTACTATTAAAATGAATAGAAATATTAACTAAAATGTAAAAATCTATAGAATGTGTGAACCCTAACACTCATAATCAACAACAACAATTTGGATTAAAATAATATTGCCATTAAAAAAGACAAATGTAAAAAAAGAGAAAAAAGATGTGACTGCAGAAAAATGCACAAAATTGTAATTTTCAGAATCTGAACTATGATTCTACGAGTTTTGGTCATAAATATAGGAGAAAATTATATTTTTTGTTATTCTAGGCTTTATGAATACTGCACCTTAATTAAAATGTGATAAAATATGAAATAATAACAAATACATTCTTAATATATTATTGAAACTATCATTAAATAGCCAATTACAGCTTGGTGTTTTCTATGCATAACGTACAGGCTGCATAGGTCAGATCTTCAGGTTCAGTCCAGAAATGTTTGAAAAACTATTGTGAGATCACCTTGACCACATAACATTACATCTGTTACAAATAACATTACATAGCACCTATGAAATGGCCATGTCAAATTCTGAAAAATACATTTTTGGTTCAGTTAAGGTTTTGAAATCCCAACCTCTCATTGGGGCCCAGTCCCTCAGTAGATCTCAAAAGACGTTTGCCTCTGAACTGAAATATTTAAAATGACAAATAAACTTACACAAATGCAAACATGTCATCTATGTCAATCTAAAATGAAAAAAGAATCCAAGGAGTTCTTTTCACCCCATTTTACTCTTGGCAAGGGGAGGAATGTTTTTTCCCCATGATTTATTGAAGCCAGATGATTTCTAAATAAAGTTATTATTATTATTATTATTATTTTTTTTTTTTTTTATTTTTTTTATTATTATTATTGTCAACTTTTTTGAAGTTCAAATAAATCACGACTCAGTTATTTTTATTCATTTATTTTTCTGAAGAAAAAAGTAAAATTTTATTCATGTCAGATTACCACAAATATCAGATGCACCACCAAAACGTTACATATATGTATTATTTATAATAAGACTTTCTTTGTTAAAGTGAAGAAAAATAAAAGTATGTCGGAACATCCAGTACCCACACAACTGATCTTTTAATCATTTTATTTCAAATGTAACCTTGAGCAACTGTTTGGTAACACTCCTCAGACAGAATAAAGTTAATAATACACAAATGAATACACGTTTACGATGGTTATGTTCGTGGTTGAGGTTATAAGTAAAGAAAAAAATATTACACATTTACACAGTTAGTTTGATCGTCCAATCAGAAACCCCTACGTCATAACGCACTTCCGTACATGTGATCAACTGTCATGGATGCCCCCACGCGGACAACGAAACTGTGAATGAGGCAAATTGAAATAACATCTTTTTGTCCGTTTTTTGGTTGTCGTTTTTTAAATATGAGATACTTTTTTAGACTCGGGCATTCGTTTGCTCGTCTTCATGTCCGTTTGTGTCACCAGAGTGTCTACAGCAGTCACAGTAATCCAAAAAGTGTGGCAGTGAACCTTGGAGAAAAGTGAGTTGACTTTGGTGTCTTAAATGTTCCGTCGCAATTCAATGGACACTGTATATTTTTATTATCAAGAATATACATGACGTACTTTTTGGTGTCGGCTTTTAAAATATTTTTACTCACCTTGTGCCAGTAGAATCCGGTGTGGGTATGTTGTATAATCTAAAATACATAAGCGCACACATGGATTTTTATTGTTGTTGCAGAAACCTTGAGATCTCTTCAGGGAGGTTTGCCAGGTTCGCTGATGGATCTGCTGTAGTTACGGTAAAAACAAGTCCCTTTAAAATTAATTCAGGCAATATATATTTTATTTACATATTGATTTCAACTACCTGTTATTTTATTAATACATTGTGATGCAGTTATTCTTCTGGTGTTAACCTTTACGCCGTCTTTCTGACTGCACTGCAGCTGGGTAATACCTCTGTGATGGTGACAGCTGTGAGCAAAACCAAACCCTCTCCATCTCAGTTTATGCCTCTTGTGGTAAGTTCTCAACGTATATTGAGCAAAAATGTTAACACACCATTTATAGCATTAGTTTAACATGAGACACACGCCCCAAAATGAGCACATGATGTCTTATAATTGTTCAATGTCTTTAATTCTCTTGACTTATAAACAAACCTTGTGTCCATGTCTGCAAGTGAGCACTTACTCGGTGATCCGGTGTTTGTGCCCACACCACAGCTGTGTCATGTCCAGATGCTACTGCGTTAACAGTATTCAAGCATTCCTTACACTGGAAACAATAAAGGGACACCTCAAAATGTCAGATTTCCTCACGTCACCATGACACAGATGCCACATATCAAGCAGGGATGGTTCTGGACAACATCCTTTAGCTAAAAGAGTTGTGAAATAACATTCCATGGGTCACAATTGATAATATTGTCAACCCAAAGAGAAGACAATGTGTCACTCTAGTGGAAGCCAATGATGGACATAGACAATATTGAATTGTGATTTCTCTCAGTTGTTCCCCACCATGTCCACATGAATGTCTCTGAATGTCAGATGCAACTATTGTGTTCTAACAGACAGTAATATGTACCACATTGATCAACAAAATTAACTGTGTGTGATTTAATAAATATTGCAACACCTAATGCTATTAAAAAGTGAATGTGTCATATGGGGCATTTATGTTTTTGCTCAGTGTAATATCACTTTCTTGTCCTTGTTTTCACTGTGCTGTCTTCCAGTGTATTACTATGTGTGGCTTTAGAATAAAATAGAAGTACTTAATTGATCCCACAATTGGGAAATTGCTTCTTGACAACAGCATCATTCAGCATATAAGTAAATCAGACAGATTTGCAAAATAAGTTAAAGTACAATGTCATATTAAAGTGTAAATACAGAATAACTCAATAGTACAAAGTAAATTAGTAAAAATATAATTAGAATATCATTTGCTATTTACAGAAAGTGCATGGTGAAAAATGGAAATGAAATTATGTGATAAATAAATAGAAATAAAATAAATAGAAAAATAGCAATGAAATTATGTGATTATGATTTATTGAACAATGCGATGGCTTGTGGGAGGAACAATTTCCTCAATCTGTCTGTCCGTCAGCTGAGCTGTAACAGTCTGTTTGAGAAAGTGTTCTTCTGTCTGTCCAGTATGTGGTGGAAAAGGTGCTGGGTGTTGTCCATGATTGTCTTTAGTTTCTGGAGCATCCTCATCTCCACCATGGTCTGAAATTTGTCAGACGGATCACAAAGCCAGGTTTCCTGAAAATTTCGTCCGGTCTGTTGGTGTTGCTGGCTCTTTATATAAGAATAGACTCAAACTCACCTTTTCAGGATTTTATCTAGTGTGGATTTATTTCACTTGCAATTGCCCATCACCTTTGGTACTGTCTCCTTTGATAACTACGATTTTTTTAAACAAAATTTTTAATGTCCTGCACTTGGAATTGCATTTGTTTATGTACTCTGTAAATTAAATACATTTTGATTAACTTGTCCTTCGTGAGGCTGAATTGTACACTTTCGTTGACAGGTGGACTACAGACAGAAAGCTGCTGCTGCCGGACGAATTCCGACCAACTATTTGAGACGAGAACTGGGAACAACAGACCATGATATTCTCACAAGCAGACTTATAGGTAAGTTTTGTGATGTTAGGCTTCAAATGCTGTTGATGTGGGGAAGCACTGTAATTTGTCTAAGTGTGTTATATAATACTTTTTTTTTTTTTTAGACAGATCAATCAGACCTCTTTTTCCTCCTGGGTACTTTTATGACACACAGGTCAGTTTAATATTCTTCTTCATTTTGCAGTAGACATATTGTCCCTAAGGACTTCTGTGATGTGTTTTAACATAATTAATGCGTTTATTTGTTCCTAGATTCTTTGCAACCTGTTAGCTGTTGATGGTGTCAATGATCCAGATGTACTTGCTATAAATGCAGGTAAGATAACTTCATGTGTTGTACGTAAATCTCAAGAGCATTGTTTTTTTTTTTTTAACTATTTCTTCTCAATTTTTTCCTCCTTAAAGCTTCCACTGCTTTGGCTCTGTCTGACATCCCATGGAATGGACCTGTTGGTGAGAAATAGACAATGGATTTGAGATGATTTCATATTGCTTATTTCAATGTTAACTTCATTAAAAATGTCTCTTCAGTTTCTGTTGTACAGTTGTTCAAACATTTTGATAAACATCTGCTTGTTTCCAGGTGCTGTGCGTGTAGGAATGGTGGATGGAGAAATGCTGATTAACCCCACCAGGACAGAAATGAACTCCAGTACTCTAAACCTGATTGTGGCTGGAGCCCCCAGCAGTCAAGTTGGTATGATGGCAAATATAAAAGATTTTACTATTTTTTCTTTTTAAGTTATTCTTCTATCCAAACCAGAGTCATATATATATATATATATATATATATATATATATATATATATATATATATATATATATACATATATACATGAATTATTATCTCAGTATTCTTGAGCAAGGCATTGATTTAAATATAAAGATGCTCCATGGGCACCACCAGTGGCAGCCTAGTGCACCTTGTATGTGCATTTGAATGGATTAAATGCAGAAACTGAATTTTTATACAGGGACAATAAAAGGTAAAAATTACTTTGCCCTTGATGCCTTGTTATTATTAGTACATTTCCAACTGTAGTGGATCGTTTTCAATGAATACTTTTAATGTCTAATTATTGGATTATCATTATTCATTAGTCCAATTAGGTTCATCCTGTCTACTGAAAATATTTCCTTTTTTCTTTTTGTCAGACAGATATAAATAGTTGACATGTTTTCTGCTACACCCTGTAGCCTTCCTCAGAACGGTCACTTGATGTTACTGTGATGTGTCGTTGTCAGCTGTTTTATCCAGCTTTAAGGCTGAGGAAGGCTACAGTTTGTCAGGTAAAAATGTACTTTGTCTGACAAAAAAGAAGCAAGGAAATCTCTATCATTATTTCTTTTGGAGATCTCCCATCAAATCATTAAATGGAGATGCTATAATACATGGTCAATAACCTTCTGAACAGCTTTGATCAAATACATGACAGGACTGCATAAACAATAATCTTTTATGTATCTTTATGTAACTCTAAACATTAGTAATGATCGAGGCATCGGCTGAGAATGTGCTACAGCAGGACTTCTGCCATGCCATAAAGGTGGGAGTGAAACACACCCAGCAGATCATACAGGCCATCCAGCAGCTGGCCAAGGAGAAAAAAGTCACTAAGCGAACACCAGTCAAAATCTTCTCCGCACCCAAAGACATGGTGGAGGAAGTTCGACAGTAAGACAAACACAGTGAAGATGCCAATATGATGGGGTTGACTACTAGAAATGTTTAAATGGAGTGTTAAACTAATATTTAGATTTGTGCATGGAAATTGTTGTGGGTGAATAGAGATTTAAATGTGACTCATCTAGTTGACCTGGAGTTACATCATTTACTGATGATTGAGAATTTTTCTTTACCAAAGTGAAAGAAAAATAAGTTAAAAATAACCAATTTTAGCAAACTAATATTTGTTTTTTTCTCCATGTAGACTTTCATCACAGAAAATTGATGCTGTTTTTAATGATCATGCGCATGACAAGGTATACTTTCACTTGATTTCAGTTTATACTGTAAATGCACCATAAAATAGCAAGGCCTTTCAAGTGATGTTCTAATATATGTTGCACTGTATGTTGAAGTGTTGGTATTATTCACAAATCTACTCAGCTTTCTAATAACAATCTCTCCTTAGATTTCAAGAGATGATGCTATCAACAAGATCCGATTAGAAACAGAGGAGATCCTAAAAGGTAGATCACTTCTATATTTAAGGAGATATTATATACTAAATCATGTCTTTTGAGCTTTGAAGACAACCATATCACTCAGTTCTAATGAAATGCAGTAATACTGCTGAAAATGCACATAAAATTTACAAATGTGCATTTTTTAGATGCAAACATCTCAACTGTTTGAACATTTTTAGCCTACCTCAACCTATTGTATAATGTAGAATACTTTTAATACTATTTCAGTATGATGCTACAGAGGGGGAAAAAAAAGTTATCACCTCCAGTACAAAGAATTGAGGCTGTCAGATTCTGCTGAACCTCATTTATTTTCCAACAGGATAAACTGGAGCCATTTTATTGCTTCATTATGAATCTATTGACTCACAAGAAGATAGCACTTGATGTCGTAGTCTCAATTGATTAATTTGTCAGTTTGAGACAAAAATATTGTATTAAAACACCACAGTGAACACACAGGGACCATTGGCAGGTTTAAGAGGGCTTCAGGTTTTTCGATCAGCAAAATTCTTCTAAATATGACATGAATACTGATTTTAGACTAACCTTTACTAGGTGATAAAACTAGTACCAAAACTCAAACTCTTTTAGAGCCTCGTATAGTTTCACAGACATTTAGCCACTAATTGCCTCCATCTTTTTAACAGTTGTCAGAGTAAATGCATAGCTGGAATTAGACTAAGAACAAGGGTGAAGTTCCCCTTCAAATGGTGCAGTTAGAGATCTAACTTTTTACTTCTGACTTTATTCTTCTTTCTTTAGAAAAATATTGTGAAGCCGAGCCGTTTGACATCATTGAATCATTCAATATTGTGAGCAAAGAAATCTTTCGTAATTTAGTGCTGAATGAGTACAGGAGGTAAAATGACTTCAGATTTAATATACATATATATGATGATTGATGGCTATTGATGTAAAACTGAATTTGGAAAATACCAACTGTTTGGTGTGCTAGGTGTGACGGAAGGGAGTTGACAGGTGTAAGGAACATCTCTTGTGATGTTGACCTGTTCAAACCTCTTCATGGCTCAGCTCTGTTCCAAAGAGGACAAACACAGGTAAAAGCAAACCTTATTTTATAGAATAATTTCCTTGATTTGAACAGAAAATGTAATGTATACATATTTATCAAATACATTTGAATGAGTTTTCATTCTTGTAAAGAATTATGGGTGACCTTCCTCTGTTTCTTTGTTTTTGTTTTGTTTTCTGCAGGTGTTATGTAGTGTCACTTTTGATTCCCTGGAATCCAGTGTCAAACCAGACATCATCACAACAGCTTTGAGGTACAATCATTTACTGCACAAGGGAAATTCAGTTAGTGTGAACTCTTTACTATTATTGCTTACGTTTTATTACTTATTCCTTCAGTGGCATCAAAGACAGGAATTTTATGCTCCATTATGAGGTGAGTAAAATATCGGTTTTCATTTGCTGGCAATTAGTAGCTTTATTTAGTTTAGTTTTTGAGACGTTTTTTTAGAGTGACCTGAAAAGATCTCTCATTTCAGTTCCCTCCATATGCAACCAATGAGATTGGGAAGGTGGGAGGACTCAACCGGAGGGAGCTTGGTCATGGTTTGTATTTGCTTGCATATTCAACTTCTCACTCTCTGATGAATCAAAAAATGTATTTATGTCTATGTATTTGTCTGTATTTTCCAGGGGCTTTGGCTGAGAAAGCACTTAGAGCAGTGATTCCGAAAGACTTCCCTTTCACTATTAGAGTCACTGCTGAGGTGCTTGAGTCAAACGGTATGTAGCTTTGTGACAGTAACGGAAATAACACATTCACCACAGAAATGGCCTAGATTGGTGTTTTAAACAGGAATGTTGCTTACTCCTGGTCCATTACTTTTTAGGATCCTCATCCATGGCTTCGGCGTGTGGAGGTAGTCTGGCTCTAATGGATGCAGGTATCTGATAAACTAAGTAACATTTAGGTTTCAAATAAGATGATGATGTGCCAGCTGATGACAAACAAATGTAACTATTTCATATGCAACAGTTATATGTGTTACTAAGTTGTAACCTTTTTTGTTTTCTATATGGGTATTTGTGTCAATGTTATGTACAAATGCTTGAGAAACCAAAATTTGTTAATGAAATATCATTACTCTTAACACTTATTTTGAGCTATTTATGTTGCTTCTTAAAAGAAAACAGACATCGCCTTTAAAAGATACAATTAGCATAACTAGAAAGTACTAATTTGTGTCTGATATATGTAACTGTGTCTCCTAGGTGTCCCCATCTCTTCTCCTGTAGCAGGTGTGGCCATTGGCCTCATTTCAAAGCCAAACCCAGAGAAATTAACGGAGATTGAAGACTACAGACTCCTGACTGATATTCTGGTATGTCCATCTGTAATGTGGTTCAACATTTACTGTTGGCGCAAACTGTAATCTGGCCCGTGATGTAGTCGAAATTAAACACCAAATCAAAAGCAGATTTACTCTACATCTCCACAGACATAAGGTGTGAAGCTTGTTATTTACAGACATCTGTACTGTGGTATCATGAAGTTTTGTTCAATGTCAACTGATAGTTTATGTTATAGGTCTGTCAGCTTAGCTCCGTTTGAGCCACAATAAAACCCACATACACTTGTGTTTTCTGTATAGGTTGTGTTGTCAATAACTGCTTTTAAGATCTGTTCACTGCAAAAATCGAAATCTTACCAAGTGTATTTCTCTCATTTGTAGTCATTTGAAATAAGATTTGATCACTTTGAGTAATTTTTTAGTGAGATGTAGGAACTAGAATAAAATAGATCTTGAAAAACATATTTCAAGAAATCTTATCAAGATAATTTTCACTTGTTCCATTGGCACATTTTTTTTAATTCAAAAGAACACACATATATATATATATATATATATATATATATATATATATATATACTTGTTCAACTGCTCGTTAACGCAAATTTCCTTGGATCACCGGTTTGTGGTGGTGTAATCCTGTAAGGGGATATTTTCCCTGCACTCTTTTGGCCCCTTAGTACCAATTGAGCATTGTTGCAATGCCACAGCCTACCTAAGCGTACCTGTTATTGACCATGTCCATCCCTTTATGACCACAGTGTACCCATCTTATGATGGCTACTTCCAGCAGGATAACGCGCCATGTCATAAGGCTGGAATCCTCAGACTGGTTTCTTGAACATGACAATGAGTTCACTGTACTCAAATGGCCTCCACAGTCACCAGCTCTCAATCCAATAGAGCACCTTTGGGATGTGGTGGAACGGGAGGTTCACACCATGGATGTGCAGCCGATAAATCTGCAGCAACTGCAAGATGCTATCATGTTAATATGGACCAAACTTTCTGATGAATGTTTCCAGTATCTTGTTGAATCTATGCCATGAAAGATTAAGGCAGTTTCATTTTTTTTTTAATTATTTTTTTATTTGGAAAAGGCAGCAATTCAGCATACAGTTGTTGTTTTTTTTCCCAACAATGTTTAAACACACTTTTTCCAGATTTTCTTTTTAAAATCCTCAGTACAAAGAAAAATAAATTAAGGGAGTTCTGAAGGCAAAAGGGGGTCCAACCCGGTACTAGAAAGGTGTATATTATAAAGTGAGTGTATTTTCCTAAGGTGATTTTGTTCTCTAAACAGGGAATAGAAGATTACCTTGGAGACATGGACTTCAAACTGGCGGGAACAAACAAAGGCATCACTGCCCTACAGGTATATAAATAAAAAAACTGACCTCATGAACATAGAAATCAGAAAACCACACACACACTTTTAAGATCTTCCAGTTACTTTGGTCAGTCCTTCTTCAAATTACTTTATTTAATATATATCCAGGCTGATGTGAAGATTCCAGGTCTGCCTCTCAAACTGGTTATGGAAGCAATTCAACAAGCCACAGGTAATGAACAACACCAAGCAGATATTTTTTTATACTAAAGAAAAAACACTGGTGCATGTATGTTGATTTTCCGGTTGTTTTATATCAAAATTTCCAGTGGCAAAGAGGGAGATCTTGGGTATTATGAACAAATGCATCATGAAACCCAGAGACGAGAGGAAGGAGAATGGGCCTGTTGTTGGTATGTTACTTTTCTTCAGGTACTGCATGTTAAAAGTAGAGGTAGTAATCTTGCAACAGGTTGTAAATATAGTTACATTGTATGTCTAGAGAACGTCACCGTACCCATCACCAGACGAACTCGCTTTGTTGGTCCAGGGGGTTATAACCTTCGGCGACTTCAAGCTCAAACAGGTAACTTGGGGTATAAAATCCAAATTAAGATGACTTATCCACTGTATAAACAAAACTGATTGACATTTTTTATCCACAGGTGTCACAATAAGTCAGGTGGACGAGGAGACTTTTTCTGTATTTGCTCCTACGCCAGGGGCAATGAATGAAGCACAAGAGTTCATCAGTGAGATCTGCAAAGATGATGTAGGCCGGCAACACATTTAAAAAACACATTTCATACTGTTGAATGTGTCTGTGTTTGAGGCTGTGCATGTGGTCTATGACAGTATGTCCACCTTTTGTTTTACAGCAAGAACAACAGCTGGAGTTTGGTGCTGTATACACTGCCACAATCACTGAAATAAGGTGAATGATTTATTACATTATATTTATAGCTCACAGCAGTTCATTTCAGTCACTAGTACTCAATGTAAACAATTGGTGAGAGAATTTGCATCTTTGCTCTTAATATTTATGCAATCCACAATGTGTTGCCTAACTATGTAAGAATAAGACATCACTTGTATAGATCCTAAACACTTGTCCTCCTGTGCTGCAGGGACATTGGTGTCATGGTAAAACTCTATTCTAACATGACTGCTGTCTTACTACACAACTCACAGCTGGACCACAAACGGGTCAGTAAATATGCCCCTGCTTATCACTTGCATTTGTGTTCATATTTGGATATGAAATCAATACTTAAATGTGTTTGAACTCCTTATTTCAGATCAGTCACCCAAGCGCTTTAGGTTTAGAAGTGGGACAGCAGATACAGGTATGTTTGGTTACTGTCAGATTGAATAACAGACATTTATTAGACACTCATTTTAATAAATCAACTTAACTCATTGTCTCTCACAGGTCAAGTACTTTGGACGGGACCCGACAGACGGCAGGATGAGACTTTCACGAAAGGTGCTGCAGACCCCAGTAGCGAGCATCATCAAGACACTTAGTGAGAAGCAAAGCATTGCTATAGGAACAGAAAACCGCCATCCAACCAATTCATGACAGGTGGACTCCAAAAGCTAACTTCTAGCTTTGTTGCAAGACAAGACTGACCTGATTTTACTACAATAACTGTCTTAAATCTAGATAATCAGACTACAGTGAATCAGTGTTGTACATAAAGATGTTTACCATGTTATTGTGGATATGGACTGGAGCTTGCTTGTGAAATGCAGATTCCCACCCTTGGAAAGATAGAGGAAGATACCTATAAAGACTTTTATGCATTTTGTATAATTTTGTTTTCTTGTTTATGACAAAAGAGCTACAAAACATTATCACCATGCTTTTTCTGAAGAAATACGGTGCATTGGTTTTGAAGTGTGACGCAGTTAAGAAATTGGAAACTCATTGTTACAGCTTCTGTTGAACATGTATCTCCTGTAAATAAAACATTTCTTGGTTGCTGCGATGTAAACACTTTCTTCAATGTGAAACCTCATCAAGAGTTTACCTTGCGTTAGGACGCGTGTATGTGCATGTGTACACTTGAAAATTGCCATACCTAGGGAAGAGCCATCAGCTGAGCATATAAACAGATTTCAAGGCAACTGATGAGGTAAGCAGAGTGGTTCCAACCATAGATCATGGAGCCCAACTCACTGCACATAGGGAAGATTGGTCCTGATCAGCTCAGAAATGGCATGTGTGGCAAGTGAGCGTTAAGTCCTTGAAATATGTGTCTCACGCTCAGACTATTGGTAACCATAGTGATGACTCGAACACAAGATGCTATGCTACATTCATAAAAAAAAGTTTTGCCAGTGATTTTTGCCTTTGGCAAAGAGAGCAGGTGAATTTTTTTTCACTCTGTAAGTGGGGGAGAGGGCTCCAGGTCAATCTGAATGGGACACACACACACACACCCCTGTCCCCCAACCCATCTGCGCCCATGTATTGTAATTATTTCTCTGAATTTCCTTGCAACATCTTGGCTTTATGCACAACATAAATGTATTGTGGTTGCTTTTTAATTAAGATAAATAGCTATCTGCAGACAAAAACCAATGGTCTGGATTAGGAGAAGAACATCAAATGGTGAAAATGATTACTTTTGACAACTTTTGCTTGGATTATTTGCAGCTATTCCTTATCTCTCAAATCATTTCTGTTTGTGGCTGCATCACATTAGATAATATTGAATTTGATTATTTTTTTCACACCTGTCTTACGTGAAAGTAGATCTTTGTATGTGTAAGTATGTAATATATTTTAAATGGAGTGGCAGGAATTTTCCATGTGAGTACTTTAATACCCACACAGTTTAAAATTTGTGAAGAGCCAGCAAGATAATTGGGACATAACACTTTTTTCATTCAACTCAAAAGGAAACAGCACCACTAACTTCTGTCCATTTTTCTTGATGTGTGGGAGAGAAGCAAGATTCCATTCAGAAGTGCTGAATAAAATGCCAGTGAGTCTTCATCTGTCTGGCCTTACATCAAGTGTAACATGAACTAGAGATTAGATATGTACCTTTGGTTTCTATAACATACTGTACATTGCAAAGACTAATATATAATGCCATGATCGTGATCTACTTCTATATAGCTGTCTTCAATAACATTCCCAGAAGACAGTAGAGCATTCATTAAGGAAAAATGGGAGGCTCAACATGACAAAAAAGGCTGAGGACAACACTGCATTCACAACAAAAAATATAGCAGAAGTAGACTATTTGAAAAAGTAATCGACAGAACTTCAGTTTGAATATTGTCTAGTGCGTGTCCCTAATCAAAGTGCATACAATAAAAACATTTATAATACATTCCTAAATTATCCACCTCCTTTCCAAATGTTTTTTGGAAAGAAGTTGTTTTTGTTCCCTCACCTTAGAGTTCAGTGTGGCCAGTTCCATATGAAGATATGTTGTAGACACATTGTAAAATATGTGTAGGCTATATAATGTATCATATAGTTCATTTTGGATTTTATAAATTTTGTTCCTTTTTCAAATAAAACAATATATCCTTTTTCCTGTAAATTGTGCTTTTGTAATCTCATTATTAAACTTTGTTTTCATATTACATTGTTTGTCTTATCTAAACATTGACAAATGTGCTGACACTTGTATCTTCTCAACTTCTATCCACTAAAAACTTGTATTAATCATACAAAGTACTCCTACTCTTAATGTGAGTAGTGTTTTTCGTGCCCAAGATTAACGTGAGCGTGTGTTTCAACAAAGACATCTGATTGTAGGACTCAAACATACAGCTGTAAAGGTCCATCCAGTCACCACCATTAAGACTGTCAAAATATTCAATGATCTACCTGTTTTCTACATAAACATTTCGAGTGGGTGTGGATTTAATTAGATCATGTCACCGTATATGTATGCTCCTCCTTAACCTTAACCGAACTTCTCAGAACATCATACGAATTGATGATGAACTACAAATAGTTTACGTGGTTCTGTGGATGTGAATTATTTCTCCGAACAGCATGGCACAGCACAAACAAGAGGTGAGCCATACATACTTTATAGTTCAGAACAATGCAATAAAATGCTGCTTTGTGCATTTATTAACCTCTCAGAATAGCATGCCACTGGATAAAAGTAAGTATTAGTGTTTAACAGCAATGCATTATTATCTACTGGAACACCGTGGCGAATGTAGGAATGTTAATCTGACAAAGTATGCTCGACTGACTGAACACCGACTCTTGTGTAAAAAGAACCGAACTTCCCATACCGGGGCTGGCCTGTAGGAGGTGCATGTTGATCTGTTCAGGTAGCGGGTGCAGGTTTGCGTCTCTACCATTGGTTGATATCGCTTGGAGGAGGAGATCCCGCGGCAGTTAGCGCTTGATTGACGTCGAAGAAGAAAAAGAACACAAGATCGGATTACAAGATGGCGGTTTGTGGACGTTAGCAAAGAGGCCGTTGGAGTTGTTGTGCTCTCTGTGAATTTTATTGGTTAATATTTGGCCTCCTGTTGAATTGTTTTACTTCCGTAGCGTAATGGGGTTATGAAATAGCTTCTAAAATACTTCATCAGCCTCGTGAAATTTACTCAGATGTGCATGTTTTATAACATGCGGGTGGAAACAAAGTTAACAGGTCGAGGGTAGGAAAACACTAGACAGGGTGAGGTGATAGCTTCTTAGCAGCCAGCTAGCCTGCTAGCTGCGACTCGGTTAACCATGTCGGACACTCGGCGGCGAGTGAAAGTATATACGCTAAATGAAGACCGTCAGTGGGACGATAGGGGTACCGGACATGTTTCGTCTACCTTTGTTGAAAGACTTAAGGGAATATCGCTATTAGTTCGGGCCGAATCAGACGGTAAGTCTATAGCCATAACTGTAGCCACACAGACGTTAGCTAAAGCTACGTTCGCTAGTCTTAGCCTGTTAGCTGTTGGTCGGACATGTAATATTTGGGCAGTTTGCATTTCATTATAATATTTCCTTTTATTTGTAAATTTACTGCGTTATTTGCCACTCGGGCAATATCGTATTGAAAAGATGAATGCATGGTGTCCTTAGCTGAAACACATGTAGCTGTAGCTTGTGGTTGTTAGCCTGCTGGTTAACTTAAAGCAGGCGACGTGAGGCAAGTAGCATGGGGGGCCTCAAAGTCTGCAATTAAGCGAACAAACTTGCTGTTGCATCATAAAGTCTACTGAAAAGTGTTTACATCGCGAAAACTATCAAAATACTTTGAATACAATTTATGTTAAGCAACGTAGGTAAATCACTCGTATAAATATTTAAGTTTACCTTGCATCATTGCGACACCTCACATTTCACATTGTTTCAGTGCTTTGTCACCAGAAGATAGACTGCTTTTACAAAGGGAATTTCTTTCAAATGTGTACTAAATACAGGTTTCTCTTCATCTTTCAGGATCCCTATTATTGGAGTCGAAGATAAGCCCAAATACTGCATATCAGAAACAGCAAGTAAGAATGGTTAAAAGGATTATGCCCAATTTCCAGAATACGGTTAAGCATTTATGAAAAACTTAGTTGCAAACAAGTTTTAGATTATACCTGGGTCTTTAATAGGTTGTTTGGCGCAGTAATGATGCAGCCAGAGCAGTTTTTGAGTGAGGTAATTGGAAGCAACAGTTTCACCCTGAAATAAATTATTTCAAAAATGTACTGTCTTTACAGAATTGGCCACATGATTTAAATGGAAACGAGAGTTCCTTGTGTTATACTTATTTCTAACACCCAAACTTCTCTGGTCAAAATAAAGCCAGAATGTTTGTTTAAAGTTTTGAATTAACTTTGTCATTTAATGGTTGATAGTCTGTCAATTTACAGGTATGTGCAGATTGTCTGTTACTGGAACATCCTACTTTTTTTCTCTCTTCCCCACAGGACACATTGATTGTTTGGTCCGAAGCAGATAATTATGATCTGGCTCTTAGCTTCCAGGAAAAGGCAGGTTGTGATGAGATCTGGGAGAAAATTTGTCAGGTAAACTCAATTATTGAAAATATTTTTTGTATACCCACTGACCTTTGATATTTTGTCTATGAGGATTGTCTTGACTGTATAACTGTTGAAATTTGACAATTTTAAGTATATATATATATATATATATATATATATATATATATATATATATATATATATATATATATATATATATATATATATATATATATATATATATATATATATGGGATTGGGCAAAATGTTGACAGTGATTCTTATTGACCGTGTTTCTTAGGTGCAAGGGAAGGATCCCGCTGTTGATATAACACAGGACCCAATTGATGAATCTGAGGAGGAGCGCTTTGAAGAAATCCCTGAAACAAGCCACCTGGTGGAGCTTCCTCCTTGTGAGCTGAGCCGACTGGAGGAGATTGCTGACTTGGTCACTTCTGTTCTTTCATCACCCATCCGGAGGGAAAAACTTGCCCTTGCCTTGATGAGCGAGGGTTACATCAAGAAGCTCCTGGGTCTTTTCAGAGTATGTGAGGACCTGGATAACAGAGAAGGCCTGCATCATCTCTATGAGATCGTCCGAGGTGTTTTGTTCCTCAATAAAGCAGCTCTGTTTGAGGTGATGTTTTCGGATGACTGTATCATGGATGTGGTGGGATGCCTTGAGTATGACCCAGCACTTGTTCAGCCTAAACGTCACAGGGAGTTCTTGACCAAAACAGCAAAGTTTAAGGAGGTGATCCCTATCACAGACTCTGAGCTGCGGCAGAAGATACACCAGACCTACCGGGTGCAGTACATCCAGGATATCATCCTGCCAACACCATCTGTCTTTGAAGAGAACTTTCTCTCCACACTGACTTCTTTCATCTTTTTTAACAAGGTGGAGATTGTCAGTATGTTGCAGGTAAGTCTGCAGGCAGTGTAATTTATCCTGTCATGGATGCATCATTATGACTTTTTCTCCAGTAGTTTTGATAGTACTATACCCTACATCCTAAGCTGGTCTGTAATTCCTAAATGAATGAAAAACCAAAATGACACTGATGGTAATGGGACTGAAAGACAAAAACATCCATTGTTGTGGGTTAGTTGTATATGTTGAAATTGTACATATTATATCAGCTTCTGTTGTCATTCTGGAGTTGTCTTTGTGAATGTTTCCTTTGTGTTATCTACAAGTGAATTTAGCACTCATTTGTGCTGTCTATTTATCAAATGCCCCAAAATATTAATTATCATAATTTTTGTTCTTTGAGAAACAAAATTTTGCTTTATCATTTGTTTTCTGTTTCTATTCATTTTCTTTTGTCTTTGTTAATGTTTTTTGGGGTCTATAGGAGGACGAAAAGTTCCTAACTGAAGTCTTTGCACAGCTTACAGATGAAGCTACAGAAGATAGTAAAAGACGAGAGCTTGTAAGTCAAACATTGACCATATTGTATTTTGGGACATGCTCTATCTATTATCTGCAACAATTAGAAGATGTTATTCCATGTTTTTTGACTTTTTGTGTAATTAAGGTATCTCATTCACATTGCACCTAAATTAAACAACACTATTAATCATTGGCTTTTAGTGAATTCTTTCTCTGCTTTAAACATGTAATTACTTCTATATATTTTTACCCACTCCTTTCTGGCAAAACTGGCATGATTAATTACGTGTTTCCACCAAGCAGATTGGGGCGGTTTGGTATATTTCAGATCGTCTCATTATAGTTCGTGTCACTTGAGCTTGCGTTTCCACTGCCTACAACACTCTTACGTTGTAGGCAGGGTAAATGCCACCGCAGCAGCTACGTAGCCTCGTGACATCATCCAGCTCCCTCTGGACTTCATCCTCTACAGCAGTACAAAGGAGCATCTGCACCTCCTTGTTGCTCCATGAAATACAACTGCAAGTCGACGTGATGCACAAAACCTTTTCTTTTCTTTCTTCGCTCGTCGTCGAGCGGAGATTAAACCGGCAAATTGTTTGTGCTTTTGTCCTTCCGTCATGCGTAAATGACGATTGTGTCGACCAGTCAACAAGATATTCTGTTAAGCTCTACCCACATGGATCGCTTTGGAGCAGTTGGCACCCCAAGGGAAGGGTGACCAAAAGTGGGATGGTTTGGATTGGCTATTTTGGTACCCTTTGTGGTGCAAAAAAATGCACACCAAACCGTCCCAATCTGCTTGGTGGAAACACGCTAAAAAATTGATCCAGAAAAAAACAATCCCTGATGTTCTGTACTCTTCCAAATGCAACGTGGTCATTTGTACTTCATTGTAAGGTGTGTTTTTAGTTTGCCAAATGCACAGTTAAAACAACTGCTGTGTTTTTCTCCTCAGGTGAATTTTGTGAAAGAGTTTTGTGCTTTCTCACAAACATTGCAGCCACAAAACCGAGATGCTTTCTTTAAAACTCTTGCAAACCTTGGCATCTTACCTGCCCTGGAAATAGTCATGGTACGTTCAACGCCATTGTTTGTTTGTAAATATATTACTTAAAGACAGTTGTTTCATTGAATGTAAATTACTTTCCTGTGGAATTGTCTTGAACGTTGCATCTATGTAGCCTAGTAAACAAGCTCGCCTCTAGTGGCAAAAAATTATTTTTGTCTGAATGAATTGCTCCATAGACCCTCAGCCAGGACTGATTCCATTTTTCCAACCTAATCATAATGCTCCATATGTGAAGCAAGATTTTAGGGCAGGCTTAGCACAATGATGGCAGAGTTGAAGTACAAACTGATATACAGTATGGTTGGATAAGCAGCATGTAAACCGGCCCGGTTGGATATTTTTCCCCCGCAGTTACCAGGGTGTCGACGTTAATTAGCCTAGATAGATGCTAGTTTAGACTTGTTTATGTCACTATATGTCGCATTGTTACTTGCTTTGATTGGTCATAGCGCTGGCCTATTACATGCAGAACAGTGTGAAAGACAGCCGTTGATCCCACACGTACGCTTAAGCTCAGTTTAAGGATTGTATTCATATCATAGTTGGGCTTGCTAGACTATCTACTGTGTTCATCTATGTCAATTTTTTGTAATCAATGTTAATTTGTGGGCAGGGAATGGATGACCTGCAGGTGAGAGCAGCAGCAACAGACATCTTCTCTTACCTTGTGGAATTCAGTCCCTCTATGGTGAGGGAGTTTGTCATGCAAGAGCCACAGCAGACAGATGACGTAAGTACTTTTGTTGTTGTTTGAAGATGTTGATGTCTTCATTTCGTGTACTGGTTTATGTAGCATACAAGTTTCAGTTCCTATTGCAGTATATATTTTTGTCAGGGTTCCTGCGGATCCTTGATAGGTCTTAAAAGGCATTGAATTCATTGTTCTAAAAATAAGGCCTTAATTAGCATTAAAATGACTTAAATCAACATATCAGAAGTCTTAAAAATTTGGACACATTAGTAAGATTTATGTTAGTTTGAAATAAAAAGTATTTGGTAACATTTGGGCTGTCTATATTACAAAAATGATTTAGCGTGAGTAGAAAATGAGGGCACATCATTCTGTGGGTGAAATATTCCTTCATATGGTGTGTGTGTTATATACAACATTTCTAAGTTATGCTTCTTGATGTAAATGGTTCATGAATGTAGCAGCAACTGGACTAAAAAGTCATGTGCTGTTTAAACAGTTGGGTAAAACTTCCTCCAGGTAATTCATGTGGTGTTTTTTGTTGCCTTTTCAATTTTGGTTCATTGTCGGCTTGGTCTTAAAATTTAATTTCAAACAGCATTAAATTCTTAAAAAGTCTTGAATTTAACTTGTCCTGAGCTGTAGGAACCCTGTTTGTGTAATTCTGTATATTAATTAATATTGTCTTGTACATATTTTTGTGTGGCATCTGTTACAGGATGTTCTGCTTATAAATGTGGTGATCAAGCAGATGATTTGTGACTCTGACCCAGAATTGGGAGGTGCTGTCCAGTTGATGGGTCTGCTCAGGACGCTCATTGACCCTGAAAACATGCTGGCTTCCACCAATGTAAGTACAACCCAAATGTAGTTATGAATCATGAATACTTTGATTACAGTTTATCCTTTTTGACTCAACATGAGATCAACTACTGGTCCTTTTCTCTGCTACATATTTTTGACACTAACATCATGTGCACTGAATTTGTTTCTTATCAGAAAACTGAGAAGACTGAATTCCTAAGTTTCTTCTACAAGTACTGCATGCATGTTCTGACTGCTCCACTGCTGGCCAACACAGCACATGACAAAACCTCAAAAGGTAAGACGAAAAAATGAACTTGCATTTAACTTGAATGGTTAGGCAGACACAAATTCACATGGTGATGTTTTTTTTCTCTCACCTGTCTCATTGACTTTTCAGATTTGCAGGAAGGATCAACAAAGATCAACCCAGTCTGTCCGGGTGAGACTTAAATAAATTAACACTAATGATCAACTTAGTAGTATTTTATTACCATACAAATGTGAATTAAAGAGATATGTGTATCTTTTAATTAATAAATATAAGTTGGTGCATTTTTTTGTATCCTGTAAATTATGTATTTTGACATGTTTAACACTATTGTGTTGTCTGTAGAAGTAAACTACTTTTTGCTTAAGCTGTATTGCATCATAGTACACTGGTAAAAATTATCTTTGTTCTATGTTGGTGTAGATAACTTCCAGACGGCACAGCTATTGGCACTGATCCTGGAGCTTCTGACTTTCTGTGTGGAGCACCATACATATCATATCAAGACCTATATCATGAACAAAGATCTGCTCAGGAGAGTACTTGTGCTCATGAACTCTAAACACACCTTCCTGGCACTTTGTAAGTTCCAATACAATACTGACCACATTTTAGTTGTTTTGCTCTGTCCATCTCCTAATTTACAAGATTGTTTGACCGTGAATGAAAACTTTCCCAGGTGCCCTACGGTTCATGCGTAGGATTATTGGCCTCAAGGATGAGTACTATAACCGCTACATCATAAAAGGGAACCTTTTTGAACCTGTCATTAATGCCCTGCTGGACAATGGTACACGATACAACCTACTCAACTCAGCCATCATAGAGCTCTTTGAGTTCATAAAAGTGGTTTGTAGACACAAACATTCTTAACAGTATCTGTCAGTGAGTTTACCTAGCACTAAAAGTAAAAATATTGCTGAATTTGTCTTTTTTTATTTTATTCCAGGAGGACATAAAGTCTCTCATAGCTCACATTGTGGATAATTTCTACAAAGCACTTGAATCCATTGAGTATGTCCAGACTTTCAAGGGCTTGAAAGGCCGGTACGAGCAGGAGAAAGACAGGCAAAGTCAGAGGCTCAACAGGTAAGTCACACAAAACCCAGAGGACAAATGTGTTATGCAGATTTTTTAAACATTTTTATTTCACATCTTAAATTTCATTTACGAAAGCAGTGTTTTTCCATTTATGTATGTGTAATGTATTTGACAATAACTTCTAGATATCGCCGAGATGCAAGGTCATTGGATGAAGATGAGGAATTGTGGTTCAATGATGACGACGATGATGATGATGGTGAAACTGTAGAGAAGAATCGCATGGAGGATGACTATTCTGACAGCTATGGCAAGTACATGGAGGCCAAAAAAGGTAGGATACTTTCTTTGTATTTCCTCTTTTGTCTGGAGCTGCTGTCAATGTTCATTTTTATATTGTCTTTTTCTGCAGGAGCTGCCAATGGAGCCAATGGTGCCAACAACAATGGGAAGTCTGCTGCAATCCCACCTGCCTCTGCAGCTGTCCCTGTAAACAACAGTAGCTCAACGTCCTCTGTGAAGACTGTTGCTCTTCCTGCTACACCAGTAGTGAAGGTAACACCTCACATCCTCATCCCTGTTTAAGTACAACTTAACAAATTAATTCGTTCCATAAGTGGTTTTATACTGTGAATTTTTCATAAAGAGTAGTTTGTTGACAGACGTTTGTTGAAATATTGATGTAAAGACGATTGCCTTTGACGACTTTTCATAATGTTCCTAAAATGTCCAAGGCATACATCGTCATATTGGACGATAGCATGACTCGCAAACATTATTTCGGGATGTCTTTTTTCCCATGAATTCGGAAGGTTCATAAAATTTTGCCAGCATGTTTCTTATTCATGCTGATGGAATGATAGCTGCCTCCCCCCTTTTATCATCTCCTGTTTCACTTCTATTGATAACACAGACCGCTTCTTTTCATTCGTACCGGGAATCACTTTCTTTGGCCTCATGATGAATAACGAATACATACTGTATTAAAGTTTCAATCAGCACACTGGGAAAAACTCATGAAACAGCAGTAAATGCCCTTTACGCCTGTTAGAACTCTGTGATGAATGATAGTCAAAGGCTCACCAAAAGCATCATGGGTAGCTCCCTCATAGCCAATGGGATGCTACTTACAGTGTGTATTTACGTACATTAAATACATTACTGTATTTCCATCTCGGGGGGTTCGTAAATTGAATCTTCTTTTGTATTCAGAGACAAACAATGGTGTAAAGGTTTTTCGTAATTTGGATTATTCGTTAGTTGGGTCTTTCATAAGTTGAGGTATGACTGTACTGTCAATATGGATGGTTTATTAGAATGGTCAGAAAATGCAAAGCAAGCTTAATTATATAAATGTTGTTTGTTCATAAAATAGCTTACAATTAAATTTAAGCGTCAAAATATATCTAATATGAGTGAGTGAATTACAAAAAAATATATATATTTAAATACACATCAGCATTAACCCAAACTGCAGCCATGGAAGGCTTGAGGAGAACACAATGTGTGGCCTTTGTTACCATTTTTTTTTATCCAAGATGGACAAATTTACCAAAATGTTTCATGAAGAGTTGTGAATTTAGCCTTTGAAGAAAATTAAGCTTTGTTGAAACATTTATGTACAAAAGCTCTAGTTACAAACTGTAAAATGGCATGAGTCAGGAATCCATGTTTTCATTTGCTGCCACTCAATGTGTTTTTTTTTTATTCACCATGTGATCTTAAAATTGAGAATTTGATTTTTATTTGTATCCATTATTTTAAAGAAAGCACTTATGATCATTAAAAAAACCCTTATGTTACCATTTAGAAATGTGCGCAAGCCCTAATGGCTAAAATTGAATGTTTGTTTTGTAGTTCTGTCCATCTGTCTACACCAGCTGGAGCATGTATCTTGTTCTGGTTCAACAAATGTATCAAAGGCATTTAGTCACATCTATTTTTCACATTACGTGTTTGTGGGTGGGCACAACTAAACATAATTCTTCATATATATTTTTTTCTTTAATGTCGTTGCTCAGACTGCACTTGTCGGTTTGGTTGACTACCCTGACGATGAGGATGAAGAGGAAGAAGATGAGGAGGAAGAGCAGTCTCCAAGGAAGCGGCCTCGTCTCAGCTCCTAAAGTTATTTGGCCTCTGTTGGATTGCAGTGAACAGATGTCAAGTCCCACCTAAACTCCCTCCTGGTCGTCTCATTGGTCCTTGGCCTGCTTATGCAGCCTGTCAGTCTGACCCAGTCTCACTGAGGAGATGAGCAAAGGCAAACTCCAACCTCCCTCAGTTCCTCCTGATCCCCATGCCTCTGTTCCCACTGAGGGAGGGATATGGAGATGTTGTCTTTTACTGGAAAGACAGACTATCTGCTCCATCAACCCCTTATTTTTTTATTCCTTTTATGTCCTGCCATCAGCCACCTCCTCCAGAAGAATTGAACACCTCTCCTGTGTTTTTATTGACCCTTTAGCTGACTCATTCTTGTTCCTCATGATACTGCTCTCCCAGTTCTTATCTCCCCCAGAACAACTGTTTCCTCCTTCACCACCATCCTACTTACGACCAGAGAGGCTGCAGTGGAAATTGCAGTGCCAAGTGGGTTCCTAGCTCTGCCCTGTTGCTATAGCAACAGTAGCAAGGAAGCTGCAGAACTACAGCACCGTATCTCGTGTCTTCATTTCAGCTCCCTCTCTACTTCCTCAAACCTGAACCAATGAGCTCAACGGACCGAGGAAGCCAGAACACAACCAGCCAGTGTCTGAACTGTTCAGAGCCAGTCAGGCTAGCAGGACTAGCCGTCATAGTTGTAGAAAGCTTGACTGGCTGAAGCAGCGTGTGCCGCCCTGCCACAGATCTGTTCATATTTTGTTGGGGATATAGGGATTTAGGCAACATAGATAATTCAGACAAAAATGTTGAGACAGGGGATGTAAGAAATGTACCAGAAAACTCAGCAGACGTGAGGCCTTGTTCCAGACGAGCAGGACTCAACTATCTGAAGCCATGGTGTCACTTTAAGCCAAGGCACAAATGCGACACAAACAAACCCGTCTCACACAGGACTGTGTTCGCCAGAAATCCTGTAATTTCATGAATTTGTTTAAAAGTACTGTACAGATTTTATTTTTTTCCCCTTTTTAATCATTTGCCCCAGTCTGATTTTGAAAGGGGAAAGAGCTGCCTACCTGTGTATTTTTTTTTTATTTTTTTGTTGCTGTTGCACAAAAGGTGGGGTCACTTTCACCCTTTCAGTCCAGTTCATTTGATTCAATGTAAAATGCGAGAGAAGTTGCAAATGCTGGTTTTAAAAGGAACATATTAAAACTGCAGTAAAGTCATTTTTGCAGCCAATATTTCAAAGAAGCCTGAGTTTTTCTATGTTTTTGTTGCTTTTGTTTTTTTTTGCATTGTCTCCTTATGATGCACATTATGCCCTGTTCTTCCTTTATAAGGGTAACAAACCTGAGCTGTTGGTGCACTGAGAGATTTATTGTCTCCAGTAACTTCACCCCAGATTGTTCTCAGGCTCAGAGAAACAAGAAGCTGACTTGTCTTTGCACTGGTGAAACATCTCATGTTTTTGACTGAATGAGTTTCTAGGGTCCAGGACATACAATACCGTTTCAGGAAATCAGAAGTGTTGGGTGCAGTTCCCCAGATAACAGGCCTGTGGCACAGTACCTTTTTGGAGAGAAGTGACACATTGAGGTTTAGCCTGTCTGTATTCATCACAATAAAGATAAGAGAGGAGGGATTTGATCAGTACTTCTCTCTTATTGTAAACATGCTAAAAGGAGATGACCTGTCTTCAGCCTTTGAGTGTTTTTTTTTTTATTTTGTTTTTTAGAAGCGCAGCAGCACAAATCAAACTGATGCCAATATGTGTTTATAAGGGAGAAGTAAATGAGCAGTATACTGTACTTCCACCTGCACTCTGCACCACTGTTCCTTGAAGAATTTGTACCAAGTGCATTTACTACCACTATCCATTCTTAACATTTGTATGAATTTATTTGATAAAATTTGAAATTAAATGTGACCCTGACATTGAACTTGTGAATCTAACTTTGTCTCTATAGTTAATTGATTGGCAATCGGATCGACATCGGTAGTTGATCTAATTTAAGATCTCAACTCCTTATCCCTGAACTCTGTGGTTATTAGGACAAACCAAGCAAATTTATTATTCTAAAATATGCTATGAATCCCATTAACAATGGCAAAAGAGCTTTTTAAATTATATATCTGTACTGTAATGATAAACTGGCTAAACGACACAAATGGATCTTAAATCTTGACTAAAATTAAGCAAAACTCTACAAGTGGGCTGTTTACATGGTGTTAATTCCAAATGACTCATGTTTGTTGACTTTCCTCTTGTGCAATAACTTGGCAGTCAAGCATATTTCTGTCACCAGTGTACATAAAATCATATTTGGTAAACTCGGGGTCATATTTGCTCTTCAAATCATCCTATAGACTGTATATGCAAGCTTAGATCAGCACCTTTTAAATAAACATAGGGAATACCATGGTAACAGTCCTCACAGCCTACTCCATGGCTGTCATAAGTGAGATCTACTTTTGTTTTACAACCAAATAATCAGGTGAATCAAACCTTAAGCCCAGGTGGTTTCTATAAAATGTGATTTATTAAATGGCATATAACAGTATTACATAGAAACTGGTGCATCAGGATTGCAGACTGCAGATCGGTGTAAACAATACTGCATTATACAAAGTCACACTGACTGTACACTTGCACTAGCTAATGTTAGCATTAGCTCATCATAAAACTGCTGTACCGAGGACTTTGCCCAGATTCACCCATAATCAGCATCCACATTGTGTTCATGATTCACCAGGTAGTCTGTTTCTGACCTGAATGCGGACAGCAAACGCAGAAAGCTGAAGATTCTGTTCAAAAATCAATATTCCCTTAATATGAAACAAATTATTTTGCACCATGACTAACAGGTGTGTGTGAGTGTGTGTGTATATATATTCATTTGCATAAAGTGAATTTAAAGATCTCCCTTCAAGAGATGTATTGTAAGATCATATTGTAGCAATGGTGCTATAGTGAAGATGTAGTCATTCCTTACAACAAAATTCTTGTGCTTTCATGTCTCATGAAATGGTCGCCTGCAAGGGAATCCAAAAAAGAAGAAAAAAGTACAGCTCTGGAAAGAAAAAAGTGCACTGATGCTACTACAAAACATATAAAAAAATGCAACTGAGGCCATACAAAGAAACTTAGAATTTTGTCAAAATAGGAAGTAATGTTTCCAAATTTAAAGAAAGGTAAAAGAAACACAGTTAAAATGCATTTAAAAAAATCTGTTTATCTGAGGAAAAATTCAGGCGTAAGTATTTAGTGGAAGCTTCATGTTTAGTCCCATCGTCCCCTTGATCACATTCTACAAGTGTTTATTAACGGACTTCATGTCTATAAATTTGAAGCGGTCAATTAGAAGAATTTATCATCAATAGCCATTATTCATCCAGTGCTGTAATGATATTATAGGTTCTTTTTTATTTTTATTTTTTTAGGTTAGGATTCAAATTGTGAAAAGGATTATTTTTTCTCATTTGTAGTGTCAATTTATACGATTCCTATCCTTTGGTAGAAAAGTGTAACAGCAGTGTTTTAAAGTAATCACTATCATAGTGTAATCATTTGGAAGTATAAAACTGAAAGCAGTATTTTGAATGTGCTGCTTTCTTACAGCCTCCTGATCTGTAAATCTACCTGCTCTGAATCTACAAGCAGCGTAAAGCATAATGCAAACAGGAAATGTCAACGAGGAGCTGAATACCCAATTGATCCTTCCTCCACTTGTACTTGACCACCTTTGGCAGACTTTGTGACCGATCATGTTTCAGCTTGAATGTGTAAAAACGTTCATTTTCCTGGTTTAGTCGTCTGGTAAACACTGGATGCTGTCACTAGGATTGTTGTTTGAGCTGCAGTGTGTCCTAGAGTCTTTAATATGGACTGAAAATCACACACACAAAAATGTTTTTGAGAACAAATAGCCAAACAGCTTTTAAGTTGATGTTTTGCATATAGTAGGGCACCTATTTTTTTTTTTTTTCTCCAGTACCATTCAATCCAGTCTTAAATCATTTGGCCCTTTAAATACCAGGTTTAGTATTCTTCCCCAACATTTTTTCCCCCAGAGCTGTAAATTCGCACAGTGCGTCAGTTAAATATCAGTGTTAAATCCAGAGCTTCTGAGTTAAGGAAGATCTACATTTGCTTTTTGAAACGTCAATAATTTCAGGTAGGTGGTGTAAAGGAAGCCATGTCAGATTACAGCAGGAGTGTTTCATAGTGAAGTTGATTATAGTGAAATAGTGCAGTAGGAAGGGCCGTTACTTCTTGATCACTTCCTCTTTCAACTTGTCAGCCAAATGTTTTCTCTTCTGTAGTTTCTTCTTCTCCTCTACAGAAATCTCCTGTGGGAACATTTCAGAGCAGGAAGAAAAGTCAAGAACAGGATCCTCAAAAGTAATATAATAAACACCAAACAAAGTACAGATAGATTATGTATTGAGAACACTATCTGTTAAACAGCATTCAACAAATGATGCCAGGCACAACAAACCCTGTCCCTTGCATGTATTGAAGCTTATGTTGGCATCGATTGAGCTGATGCACCATTATGTCTATGCATGGACTGATGTCAGCATACCAATGGCATATACATTATATTACCAAAAGTATTCGCTCACCTGCCTTGAAATACACTCAAGTGACATCCCATTCTTAATCTATGGAGTTTAATATGACATTTCTGTATTCTGCAAGTGTGTGTGTGTGTGTGTGAGAGAGAGAGAGAGAGAGAGAGAGAGAGAGAGAGAGAGAAGATGATGGGATATTTTCATGCTGCCCAGTTAGTGGGAACAGTCGTGCATAAAGTAAGGTCCATAAAAACATAGGTGAGAGAGTTTGATGTGGATGAATGTGACTGTCCTGAACACAGTCCTGACCTCAGCTCCACAGAACACTTTTAGGATGAATTAGAGCACACACTGAGAGCCAGGCCTTCGGTCCAATGTCAGTGTGTGATCTGACAAATGCTTCTGGGAGGAATGGTCCCATAAACACACTCTTAAACCTTGTGGAAAACCTTCCCAGAAGAGTTGAAGCTATTGTAGCTGCAAAGGGTGAACATATATGACTGTATGGATTAAGAATGGGATGTTAAATTAATATGGAAGTCAAGGCAGGTGAGACAATACTTGTAGTACTATAGTGGATGTATAATATATATATATAGTTATGGACGGATCTTGATTAAAATTTCACGACTTGTTGGGGGTGTCACAAGGAACAAATGATTAGATTTTGGTGATGATCCGGAAGAGATCCTGGATTCTGGATCAGTTAGAAATGTATTTTCCATTTACTGCAATGTAAAATTTCAAAGTGATCCAGAATCCAGGATCTCTTCCGGATCGTCACCAGAATCTAATCATCTGTTCCATGTGACACTCCAAACAAGTCATTTTCATCAAGATCCATCCATAACTTTTTGAGTTATCTTGCTAACACATAGACACACAGACAGACAGACTCTGGCAAAAACATAACCTCCTTGGCGGACCTCTCTTCATTTGGAGGTGGGAGGTCTGCCTTGGTGGAGGTTTGCACTCTCAGAGTGCTTTTCTGGTTCTGTATGAATTCATCCAATAGTTTAGCTACTACAGACATTTGACATTTCACCCATTATAAGTAAATGGTGGGAGAAAAATATTTAAAAAAATCTATATACAATTTTAATTTTGACCCACTGTTCCCAAAATGTAATCAGATCTGTTTTGGGTCACTGGTGATCCATACACCCAATTTGGTATGGAATCAATCAATAGTTTTGCTGGTAGAGTGTTAATCAAACCAATGCCCTTTGGGGTGGGGTAATAAAATATTTTCTCAGGTAAGTTGCAGATGTGGAGCTGCCCCTCCTTTTTACTTGATGAATTGCTTCAATCCACTATATCCTGTAAAAAGCCATAGAGCACTAAAGTCTACACTACAGGGATGGAAACATACGAGGCAGCTGATAGCACTAGACACCAAGCAGATACAGCAGCAGTACACGTGTTCACATCAGACAGAGGCAGCTGATGGATCACCTTCTGTTTGGACGAGTTAACAGAGAGTTGTGCTGAAGAAGGAGGAGGATGAGGAGGGGTACAGGCCCCATTCATCTGGGACTGTCCCACTGCCTCCTGACAGGTTCATTAAAACAACGGTGGGTTTGAAGAACAAAAGAAAGAGAAGAAATAAATCAAGTGGAGGATGTGGATTAAACAATGCACTTCTGTTAATGGAAAAACAGATGATGAACTAAGTGATAACAGAGACAAGTCATAATTAATGTCTACATTTATCTGCATTCTGTAGAGACTGTGTCAATACAATATGGCAGATAAACAATATGACTCATTAACACTTAGTCCTGACACAAGTGTTCTCCCACACCAACATGGAGCGTAGCAAAATGGAAGTTTTCTGGCCTGTTTATTGTCATTTATGGTCATGCTGCATCACTATTTGCTCAATTTTATGATATGGTTGTTTGGATGTTTCCATAACAGCATAAAAAGGAGAAATGTCAACTGTATTTATATTTACTCCTTTGATAGTAGTTTGTATGTTCTTAGACTTGTGTTTTTTTTCCTCCCATATTTTCGCCTCCTGTAGCTTTAAGGACACAGTGCTTATGTTATTAGTGAACATTCTTGCTTAACGTCTTGATACTATTATAATAGGTTTTAGAAATGCTTTATAGTAAGGTTACTGATTAGGTTTAAAGAGACTTAAAGTTATTAATAAAAGCATAAAGAGCCACTAGCAATAAAAAAGTATCTACTGATCTAAAATGTGTAACAGCTTGAAGCAATAATCCTATTGATTATTGAAATAATTCAGGTAAAAATGTAGCTGCACTGTGTCAGATATGATCCATTTGAACATTCAGAGGCTCCATATGCGGAGGCACCGTCATGCAATTTGACAAATGCCAGGGGTTGTACGCACTTTAAGTTCAGGTGCTATATTTTTTCAGTTTTGATAGACATTTAAATGAATCAGATTTTATGAATATCTATATAATCAGTAAATAAAAATATTTTCACTGAAAAACGCAGAGAACATTATTATAATAAATAGTGATACATCACTTAGGAGAGGTTATTGTTGTGAAAAACAAATCACTTGAAAGTTTTCCCAAAATAGTTCTAGGTCTGATGGGTTAAAGACTATATAATACTAATAATACTAATAAATTTTTATTTATATGTGCCTTTCTTGGCCCTCAAAGACACAGCACAGCAAATACGAAAGTGTAAAAAAAAACAATAAAAATGAAATGCGGGTTAAAATGTGAGAGTCCAATTGTGGTTACACAGTGAAAGCAGTCCTAAACAAATGGGTTTTGAGGTTGGATGTTGAAGAGGGGGAGTGAAGTAATATTTCTGAGCTCTGGTATAATAGGTTTCATGTAATGTTTCATAACCACTATTTGTTATAACATCAAGTTATTGCAGCACTTTTCTGCTCTGTTAAATCTCAGAAATGTTATTTTTCTAAGTGTTATTATTAATGAGTTACTACCATTTGTAACTGATAAGAGAAGCCTTATTGTCAAGTATAAAACAACATTAGTTATGTATCAAGATAGGCTGATGGGAGGGGTTAACCTACATAAACTACATTTATGTCAGATGAAGCTGGCTGATAGAAGGGAAAAGAAGTTATTGTACATTTAAGACACCACATCACTGGCTATCTTTACTCAGCATATGACATTTGACTGATAATAACAGAATAACAGTCCAGTCGGATTTAGAACAAACTTAATGATGATAATGTATTCTCAGAAACACTAGGACAGACTGATAATCATCTCTGTAACACACATTAGAGTAGCATTAGATCATGGTGCAAGTTGGAAGACAGAAGCATGGATGTAGGAAAACAAAAGTATTCTGTCGACGACAGAGCATTTTGTTGAGAATATGAGCAGATTTATTGAGAATTTTTAACACCTTGATGGTCAAACGATTCCACAGTAGGTTCATGTTGGGTAACTTAATAAACAGATGGTTATATTTCCAATAGAATTGCAGTGTAATTTAAGCTGTGATTAAATTTTGAGCATGTGAATGTATTTATCAGATCAATGTCCATGTAAACACTTGTTTGATCAGAATAATTTCAAGCAGAATGAGAAAACATTCATGCTGTTGCCACTAATGTGTTGTAACAACTTAATGATTTATAGAATGTGTCCAAAACTACTCCGTTACAGCTTTATTCTTGTACATGTATCCAAAATCTGATTTTCAGAAATACATTTTATAATCATTATAGCTGCAAGTTAGATGGAAAGGCAGTTTTTAGCACATATAATATATAATACAAGCACATTTTCTTCATCTTATCATGTCTTCTGGTGTTCACTGTGGTCAGACTGCCCTAATAACAGCGGATCCTGACCTGATTGTACATACCGGGGTTGTGGGTGCTGGTGTGGGAGTGGAAGGTATCTCCTCTACTGTGGAGCTCTGCCTGCTTTTCTGCTGTTCTTTCTTCATGGCATGCAGTTTGTCTCTCTGCTGACGTAGATATGCTGCCCTCTGCTGGAGCTGCTCCTGCTGTGTCTGCGAGAGCTCCTGCAATGAAAGTCAGAAAAATGTTCATAAAAACAGAGTGTGTCATATTAGATATAACACGCACACACATGCAGACTCACAGTGTATGGCTTGGAGATGCCGGCCTCCTTTCGCGCCTCCTCCACCCAGGCCTCGGCTGCAGTCTGGCTGCTGCTGCTCTGCTCTTTGGTGCTGGGAGGCTCACTGGACTTCACTGGAGCCCTTACTGTTGCAAGAACTCTGGGCTCAACCCCATTACTGCCACAGTCTGAAAACACATGCATTTAATCCACTTAAATACCAACTATAACTGTCTGAAATACAGGGGACGTTTTTTGTTTCTGAAGAAAATTGTGAAACCTTCTACAATGAATGATCCACAGAGTTCAACGTCTTCATTAGTTGCTGTATTTTAAGATAAACCATCTAATCTTTCACTGGACTGGTATTAAACTTATTTTAAACATCTAAGAATGTCTGAGGATCATTTGTTGCTGAAAATTAAGTTTATTTTTTCTTGAATCTACAAAGAGTTACAAACTTTCAGAGTTTGATGTTTTATAGGATTAAAATATAAATTAGTAGACATGAAAAATTGATAAATATTGCTAAGCATAACATAAAAAAAATAAAAATACGCTGAACAAGAAAAGCACTCTGAGAGCACAAACCTCCGCCAAGGCAGACCTCCCCCCTTCGATGTGTTGGGAGTTTCACAAGGAACAAATGATTCCATTTTCATGGGGATGCGGAAGAGATCATGGATTCTGGATCCCTTTGAAATTTTACATTGAGGTAAATGGAGAATACATCTCAAAGTGATCCAGAATCCAGGATCTCTTCTGAATCACCACCAAATATGTAGAGAGTACATGTACTGTATTATTATTATACTATTACAACACAGTAGCTGTTCTTTGTTACCTGTGGTGTGTTTAGAGGAGCTGCCCTTTGTTGAGTTCTTCCCATCTCTGCCTCCTGTAGCAGCAGTCTTTGTCTCCTTTGACACAGGTTTGCTTTTTTCCTGTAGATGGACCAACATGTTGTCATAAATGTAGTCTGAATAAAGCAACACTTCACATACACATACATCCATCAGTGTTCCTGCACGTTCTATTACAGACTTCTTAATATTATTCTCATGACAGGGATGCACTGACTGTGACATTCTGGTGTAATCCTGGTGTATATTTAGTTTGTGTTATTCCACTTGGGAAACACAGAAACCTTCATTATGATAAATAACCTGAACAGTCTGACATCTTTAGCACAGAGTCTAAAAGACCACAAAATCAGCTATACTAATTTATGAAACAGTCTTTAATGTAACATACAACTTAAACTGCAACATTTGTTAAAAGCCAAGGTATCAGCAAACAAAGCTGTTGTTGTCGGCTACCAGTGTTTATCTGCTGAATCTGTGGATCCCCAGTTTGTGGTTTTGAGAATATAGAACAATATTACCACATGGAAGGCATTTTTCTAAAGCACTTTTCAATGACACAGTTATAAAGGCAAATACATTGTATAGTATAGATATAGTGTGCAACATTATTAATTCATGTTTAATTCTAATATGTCCAGGCCTACATTTTTCATTTCTAATCAACCAAGATTCAGAAGGTGTGCTCTGCTCAGTGAAATACTTTACTGTAGTGTGAGTGGCTCAACTACAGTGTTAAATGTAACTAGTTTACAGCCTTTAAAATATAAGACAACTACTCTAAGTGGCTAACTTAACAGCCTAAAAACACGTTTTATAAAAAGGATGCACTTATACCTCAGCATTGAATACGTGTTTATGAGCCAGAGATTATCCCTGTGGTGGATCCCTCACCCATCACAACCTTATGTTTGTAGTTTTTTGTTATCTCATGAGTTTCATTATATTAAGTGTCATAACCTGTCACAACCTTTCCCCGAGATCCACTCCAGCTTCACTTGACCCGCACCGTGCAGCTGCAAGTTGTTGCTGATCTGGAACTATTTAAGCAGCGAGACTTGCAGTCGCTGGTGTGGGACTATTTCAGTATGTCACCTCCATAACCTGGTCAGGTGTGTTTCCTGGACAGTTCATTCATCACCATGGACTCTGGCTGACCATCCCCCCAGGTTTTGTTTGGTTTTGTTCCAGTTTATTTTCTGTCTTTGTCTGCTTTTTGTTCTGTTTGTTATTGAATAATTTTTTCCCTTCAACACTGAGCATCTGAGTCCTCTCTCCACCTCACCCACCATGACATTAAGTTACAGTTCATTATTACATAACACAGCACTGTTTAGTTTAGGTATTTTATTATATATTATACACATACTAATTTCAGTAAACACATTTATGTTTGAATGATTTACTTATATTGTTTGAGTTGCTGTCAGACCAGACAAGTTGTTTAATTCTTGATTTAAATCACGTTTATTTCACACGGTTAGTGTTTTGTGTCTAGTTATAATTATTTGCTTCTATGTTACTTTGACTAAATTAATGGTCTGGTTTAATTTGTTAGTGTCATGTATAATCAGATACTTTTTAATAGACAGGTGCAGTGTTTAGTTGACCTCAGTTGGGCCGATCTTTGTCAATTTAGGTAAGTAGCATTTTTGGAGCTTTTCTGAAACTAACTTTATTCAATCAGAATTTTTTTCCTAATTTTACCACCTTTCTCTTGGTCCTTATGTTTGGTTCTCTACAATCCCATTGAGCATATTAAAAACAATTTTCTCATTTCTATATTTTTATATCCTACTTTCCATCGCAATAGTGACTGTTTATAGATGTAAAAACACTTCATTATATATTGTATTACTGAGAGTATAAATGCATCCTCAGGTTAGCAACTACACTTGTTTTACATCTACTTAAAGGATACTAGGTGAATTACCATACGACATTCAGTGGCAGGGTTTCCATTCACTACTGGGGCCTGGTAACCGTTAGTGGTTTTGTAGTCCCCATTCCCTTCTGCTTGCGTCTAAGCACGGAATTGACAGCAGTCAGAGAGTATCAAATCATAAGTGGAAGGGAGAATGGACAATGAAAATAATGACAAAAACACACACACAGCAGTTAAATGACATGTTCACAGAGGCTGCATGACAAGGCTCACAGAGTTCATGTTAGGTCCCAAAGTGTGGCTGATTTACTCATTTTTATTTCGCACATACACAGTTGTCTATTTGCCGACTTACTTTGGCAGTGCCGTTTTGTTGGCTGGAAGTGGAGATCTCTTTCTGGACTTTATCACACTCTCTAACTGGCTTATCAGAGGAACTTCTGGAGGTGGAACCAACTTCCTCCTCTAAAAGCATCCGCATTGACATTTCCTCATCATATTCCTCTTTTGACTTTCTGAGGAGAGAGCAGAGAAGTGTGACAAAAAAAGAAAGAAGAAACATAAAAGAATACATTAGTCAAAAAGTAGGAAAAACAGAATAAAAAATTGATTTGCTAATATATGTGCGAATCAGTGATGCGCGGGTGCCCGCGGTCACCCGCAGTGGCAGGTCATTGAGAAATATTTGTAATGATATTTGGGTTGCGGTCAGTCGGGTCATTTGAGATAAACATTAATATAACCTGGTAAATACGCTTTATCAACTGATTTTCCGTGAAGGTGACGTACAATGTCGTCAGTATCCTACGGTATGGAGGGAGCAAGAGAGAAAGTCAAGTTATGAGAGTGGAAGCTCCAGAAACATACAAAGATTTTTAAAGATGATGAGCGGTTCGCAGTGGTTTCTTCTCTGTGGAACCCAGGTTCAAATGTCTCTTTGGGTGTTACAGGTTGTCGACCCCTTGTTTAGATGCTGCACATTGATAACTTTTGAATGATGAAGCAGGACAAAAATATTTAGTCATTGGATTTTAACACGGCAATAAATGCAGGTATGTGAGTAAGGTCATTGGATGTTCATAAAGACCATTGACTACTTTTTAAAAATGCAGGTTGGGAAGCATTACAGGTATTAACCATTACTGGTATCTTCAGCTGATACCAGCAATTATATCCCCAAAATGCAGAACGTCAGGTATGTAATGGTTTTGCGTGCGCTGCCACGGCTGTGTAAGGTCTTTTGTGTTAACACGATAACTTTTGAATGGATGGATTTGTCCCGAATTCGGTGTGCTAATGTACACTGTAGATTTGGAGCATATCATCCAGATCTACAGTGTGTTTTTTGTCCATCAGTCAAACAAATCATATAAGACATGGTCTGACAGTCACACCACACCTCACTTTACCAACAGCCAGTAGAACACCATATGTACATCCCTTAATTTAATTTAACTAGTAGCATTACATTACCTTATGGGACACTTCCACAAAGGATTAACTAGAAGAAAACCAAAATAAATTGTAAAAAGATTTCAAGGGGCTGCTTATCTGCATTATATCAGGTTGACATGATATAGTTGAAGTTTCACTGTGTTTCAGTTCCAATTCAGGACTGTCAGCATGGAACATATTTGATTAATAAAATTATTTTATTCACATTTGAATGAAATTTGAATTACATATTAGAGCCAAACAAGGAACATCTGAAAAAGAAAAGAAACATTGTAAAATCGACTTAAATTATTTTCAGAATATTTTTGTGATTTGTGTTGAGATGTTTCTTCCTGACCTACACCATATTTGATTACTGCTCTTACCAAGTTGCAGAAAGTCACTGTATTTATTATTTACAGTTTGAATAATATAATGGCTGAAATACAATCACCACACATCAACAAGTTCCTTTGTTAGTATTTATTTCTTCAAATCTTGATCTATAAAGCATAATAAAATATAATACCACTTACAGTAGAATACAAAGAACAGTGAATTATTGATATACTACCAAATTACCCAGTTAAGACAAAATAGATTAAAAAAAACTATTTTTCTCAGTTGTTTGTTTTGGTGTCACTCCTTCCAACCTAAATTAGCTGAACTCTAAGGAGCTTAACTTTTCTGCCTATAGATGCAGTGTGTTCTACTTGGCCAGGTATCTGCTAGCAAAATCCCATTAGAGAGCAGAGCAAGAGCTTGGAATAGGAAGATGAAAGAAACCTGGGTACACACAGACTGTAGCTGACATTAGGGTTGCCCCATTCTGACCATGTGATTGGAAATTGATGCCAATCACGTGACTGCGGACTCAATCCGAACTCTGATGTTATGTTTCAATCAGGTATTGTATAAGTAATACAAATATATTTATTATTATTATTTATTAAGTAGTGATTAAAAATAAACAAGAACTAAAGAGTATATTTTTTTTTAACTACCAACGTTCACAATCCGGGTCTGTGTCTGCACAGACCACGCAAATGCAACGGTTTCTTTAATGTTGCACTAAGTTCTAATGTTGCACTATTCCTAATGTGAAGAAAAGGTTATTCTATTTCTGTGTTGTTCTGACTTGAGACTGTAATTCAACCTACCGCATAGAAGTTGGTGGGAAAAAAAAGGGACATCCTGGATCTTATTCTTTGCTCTTAATTCATTTCATAATGTTTTATAGAAGTATCGGATCAGGCAGGACTTGGTATCGGTAGGTACTCAAAATCAAATAACTCGTATTCGAGACATCCCCAGCTGAAATGGTAAGTTTTTAATGAATAAAAATCATACAATTATACAAAATATTACAATTGTCTGACTACAATTAACAAATTAATAGATAATAAAATAAATGTAAATAAATTATATTGTAAAACAGGCTGCAAAATAAACTTTTTTTTTTATCTTAAATGCACTATACTATATGCAAACTTCATTCTGATTAAATTATGAATTAGCCCCACATCCGTTTAGAAGTCCCTTTGCTTATTATTATTTTTAATTCAACTAATTACAAACCACACACAGGACTTTAAAATCAGCGTCAAATTAATTTTCTTCTGAATCTATTTTTTTTCTCGAATATCTGAACTGAATACTTCGTTCTACATGGCCCTCAATACTTCATTAAGTTTAATAGTTATTTATCTATATGTTGGCTCTGAGAAGGTGGTGTGAATCAATGGATATTTGTGCATGAGCAAAGAAGAACTTACTTGAGAACCTCCTGTAGGATCTTCATTTCCTGCTGCTGAAGCTCTGTCATCACATCCGCCCCATCAGTCAGACAATCAGGTAGGGCCCCTGCACATACATGTACATACAGTAGACAGCAAAGTGATTAGCCTCCCTATTAAATTTGTAATTTCTTCAAGATTTTCCCAAATACTTTTTTAACAGAGCAAGGAATTTTCAACACAGCATTTCTGAACATAGTTAAAATATGGGATAAAAACCTCAGCACGGGTCATTAAGCTGTCAGTTAAGAAAGTCGCTTTATCCTCACTAGGGTCGCAGGGGTCACTGGGAGCCTAATCCAGCTATAATGGGTGAAGGCGGGGTACACCCTGTATGAGTCTCCAGTTCATCTCAGGGCTGAACATATACAGACAAACAATCACTCTCACATTCACACCTATGAACAATTTAGATTAACCAGTTAACCTATCAGTGCATGTTTTTGGATGGTGGGAGGAAACTGGAGTATCTGGAGAACACCTACACAGACATTGGGAGAACATGCAAACTCCACACAGAAAGGTCTGGTGTAGGATTCGAACCAGAGTCCTTCTTGTTGTGAGGCATGAGTGCTAACCACTGCACCACCATGCCACCCTCAGTTAAGAAAGTACCTTGCCAAAAACTAAAGAAATCAGTTTGGAAGAATTATTGATGCACACAAAGCAGGAGGTTATACAAAGCTATCCAAGCATTTTCAAGTGTCAAAGAACTGGAGTGAGAAGTATAACCTAGAAACTCAAAGACAGCCTCACAGTACAGAACCAGCCTGGCAAAGGTAGGAAGCCAAAGATTTCAAAGACTCTGGAAAGAAAACTAGTGAGAGATGTGTCTAAGGACCCCAGAACAACTGCCAAGACACTAGGGCTCATGAATGGCTTGGACATACTGGGAATCATAGTCTCAATTAGACAATCACTACAGCTCTGCAAAGAAATGAAGTGTGAGGTTGCAGACCAAGGAAAACTTCTCTTTTGAAGAAGAGACACCTTCAAGCCAGACTTAAGTATGCTCAGGACAACCTGGAGAAAGATTATGCATACTGGAAGTGTATCCTATGGTCTGGGAGACTAAACTAGAGGCACTGCTTATGTTTGGAGAAAAAAGGGAGAGGCATATAACCCAAAATGTACCGTCCCCACAGTGAAACACAATTAGTGGGAGTATTATGCTGTGGGGATATTTCAGTGCACTATTGAAACTATGTGGGTTGATGTAAAGGAGAATGTCCATGACAGAAGGCCATCAAATCTGGAGGAGCTTGAGACATTTACCAAAGAAGAATGGGTTGGGATTCCTCAAAAAAATGCTAGACTAGTTGAAAACTACAACAAATCACTGCAGGTTGTTATTCAGCAAAAAGGATACACAACTATAATTTAATATAATAATTTTGATCCTGTTAATTTTTGTTTTTTGATAAATATTTTCATTTCTGTGTGCCAACTAAAATTATGCAAGCATCCAAAATAAAACTTGGATGTCTAAAATGTTGTGTTAAAAATGTGTTGCTCTTTTTAAAAGCACTTGGGGAATATTTTTAAAACAATGGCATTTGTGTATCTGTGTGTCTGGGGGGGGGGCAATTAATAATTTTGCCCTCAACTGTATTAACCTAACGTTCTAGCTCTACAGTTACATCTGAGTGTGTGTGTGTGTGTGTATGTGTGTGTGTTTATCCAACCTACCATTCCTCTCCTTGATGACCCTCAGTGCTTGTAGCTGGAGCTCCATGTTCTTCTGAACCATTAGCGAACGAAACATCTGGAAATCATCTGTAGCCAGAACTGGCTGAAAAACTATCTATATCACAGTGACAACAAAGAGATAAAGGTCTGTGACTTTAGATGATTTCAGGATACACACATACACTTAAGAGAAATAGTTTAAAATAACCATACTATACATCATCAAATGTGATTTATGTGCAACAATCACATACATGACTCACTATATGTGATGAAATTCAAATGTTACATCTTCTAACATGCAAAAACACATGATAAACCATTACAATGCCACCAACTTAAAACATAGATCATGTTCCCAAGTATGTCCTCAAATGTGTGCTTTTGCCTTTTTAACTGTAATATTCAATTGTACAGGACACAGGAAAACCCATTTTTTAAGCTCCAGGAACTAAAATTAGGAACAAAATATATAAAAAAAAAAAAAATCTTAAAAACACAGTTTCCATCTACAGCAGTCTTCTCTCTGTTAAAGTCAAAAGACTAAATAAAATATGACGAGCTGTGCAAAAGAGAAGACATTTTTTAAAGCTTCTAACATTAAGTCATGGAGTAGAGCAGTAGAATCTGCCAGCATCTTATTGGTGATCTGTAATAACAACTGTCAATAACACATTAACACGTACGACCAGTCAAATCTTCCCACATAATGAGATAGATTTTCCACAGCCTACAGAAGGGAGTCTAGTTCTTGTTGTCTATCTCATCAACTAGATTATAATGAACTGAAAAGTAGTTATGTGTAATTCAGAGGCCAAAAAGAGCACATCTTTATCTAATTCCAACATTATTTCTGTAAGAAGACCCCCCAAAACAGGTATTTAATTCTTTTTACCACTTGCCCAATTGGTATATGTTGACCAAGTTGGGCAAAGGAGTGTCTACATTTGCTAGTCAGACATGGCATTGAGTCTGCCAAGTGCAGGTGGGCAATCCTCAGGAAAGAACTGTACTATCAGCCCACCAGGGACAGGATGTACGTCTCGAATGGCAGACACTCATCCATAAAAACTAGGCTATGTCGGTGAAGAGAGCAGTACTCAGGTCTAATCTTTCACCTCTGCCTCCAGTCTGTGCTCATCCTGTACACTAATGCAAACAGATCTATGTGACCATCCTTTTATATACATTGACAGTCCTTAGTACAACTCAACTAGGTCACCTGGTTCTCAGCCTCTTTACTCAGCTTATTTCTCTTTATCTTAACGTCCTTCTTGCACCGAGTCTCTTAAATGTTTTATAGCCTCTCCCGTCTCCTATATCACATTTTAATTTTTTCTCTGTCCTTCAGGCCAATGAAGGACAGAGAACTTTGTTAGTCCAGTTTGTATCTTCAGTGCAGATGATCTAAACAACCTTTCAGAGAAACTCCTTATCCTTTATTAAAGCCAACAACTTAACTTGGATATAGTTATGAATTCCACAAATATATCTTTCTTGTTATGTTCTTAGGTTAAAACTGGTATATTGTTTGTTGTAAGATAAAAATGTCAAGGAATCCACCATCAGCTTAACTTTTTTTTTTTTTTTTTACTACTTTTACATCATTGTAACAGGCATATGGTGGTAATAATTCTACATTTACAGCAATGTTTTACAGCCTTGATTCTTCATTAGAAGAAGTAGAATATTTGTTGTCAATGAGTTTCACACATAACACACTGAAATTTATTCTCTGCTTTTAACACATCACTAGAGACTAGGGGGCTGCCATATCAGGTGTCTGGGGACCAGATGGAGGTGGGGTGTTAGGTACCCTGCTCAAGGGCGCATCAGCCAAAAACTCTCTGCCCGAGCCAAACCGCCAACCCTTCAGTCAATGGGCGACCCACTCTACCAAATGAGCCACAGCCACCCCTTAGACTAGCTCTTGATATTTTTGCCACAATTCTAAATGCTGCCATTTCAGGTGCAATTTTCAAACAACTGTAACCTTTTTTCAGCACAAATTAACATGGTTACTCAACCTGAATAGTAACTAATAGTGTCCATATCTCTCAGGTCTTCATCCATGCTAAATTGACACATTTCCACACCTTTATCAATGCCAGGGGAAATCCAAGTACATGGACTATGAAAGTAATGATGGTTTCTAAAACCCTAAAACAACATAAATGTTACCTTTATATACTGAAGTACACAAAGCAATATTTTTTTTTTCTTTTTTCAAGGAAAACCAATGAAGACTTGGTAACTAATGTCACAGCAACCACAGACAGAGACTATATGTTTGGCACCAGCTGAGATTGTGTAAGCCAATTCCAATTTTGAGTCACCATTTAGGTCAGCTGGCAGGATGTGAGTGGTGTCAGTGAGAACTGATTGCACAGCAGAGCTTAGCATACCTGCAGAGTTTTGGACTTGACAAAAGGTGAGGTGCATGCATCCAAAAACTGCTGCTCATTAATGCCAACCTCCTGCATGTAATTCTCCAGCAGCTTCTCTACCTACAATAACAAAAATATTTAGATCAGTCCAGTTTCATGAGTCAGCACTCTGATGAGTATTAACAATGAGGTTTAATAACTACAGCTGATTATTGTTTAAACTGATTAGCTGATGTTTCCATGGGGCCTTAGATATTTTCTGGTGAGAAATTCTGAATCATAGTGGGCTGCCAAATATTACATCATCAGCACATTTGCCTTAAGCTATAGTTGGCTATATCATGACTATAACTTATGAATGTATGTTTCAGTTCACTCATTTAATTCCAGACTAAACACTGTACTCACCAGTTTCTTATACTGCTGGTGGATTTCTGTGTACGATAACTTATTCTCATCTTCGTCATCAAAAACTAGAAAAACCCAGCATAGCAAAACATTAGCAAAGCATTTATGTTGCATGCTTATATATATATATATATATATATATATATATATATATATATATATATATATATATATATATATATATATATATATATATATTGAATACCAAACAGTATACAGCTCCATTTTCTTCCAGTTTGCAAGCTGTGGTATGCTAATGTTATGTTTGTCTTTATGCATACCTCTGTGTTTAGGCTTATTCTTTAAATAGAATGCTCAAAATGTAAGTACATACAGAGATGTTAAATATTATTTGCACTATATAGAATCTATATAAAAGACCACTCTTTACAAAAATACATGTTAATAACAGTGTTTTTAGCTAGCTTAGCCTCCCTGCTAACGCCACATAGCTCCATTTCAGTGTAAGAAACGTTTGCTCACCGAACGCATCAGACGGGAGAGAAGTTACTTTACCTGTGCATTTGTTTTCCATGAAGTCCGTGACAGGAATGACCCACTCGGGGCTTCCTAAGTAGCCCACGATGCTCTCTACGACCCATTCTCTGTCATCCTCAGCCATGTTGTCCGCTGCAGAGTAATGTTAGCGACAACAACAGCACGCGCAAGGCGGTGATCTTCAGGTCGTCGTGTCTGGTCTATGGTCTCGAGACAGTTACAGACTCACATCATACAGATGTGTGTAGACCCGCATTCGGCATGGTGATTTCAGCGAACCTGTGCATAACAAATTACGGCGGCGGTGTTCCTCTCCTGCAGACTGGACGTCGTGAAATGCGCACTCATGAATTAAGGCGTGAGTGTAGCTCTGACGCCTAAGCAGTTGTCATGGTAACCGTTACGTCAGACCTTGGCGCTCTGGTCCAGTCAGGTAAATAAAATAAAATAAAATAAAATAAAATAAAATAAAATAAAATAAAATAAAATAAAATAAAATAAAATAAAATAAAATAAAATAAAATAAAATGAAATAAAATAAAATAAAATAAAATAAAATAAAATAAAATAAAATTAAATTAAATTAAATTAAATTAAATTAAATTAAATTAAATTAAGTTAAGTTAAGTTAAGTTAAATTAAATTAAATTAAATTAAATTAAATTAAATTAAATTAAATTAAATTAAATTAAATTTCCATCCAAGCCAGGCTAATGGTCAGAATCACCTGGCTGGAGGATTTTACCCAAACAAACATGTTTTTGGGTGATGGGGGAAACCGGAGCACCTGGAGGAAACCCATCCAGAGACGGGGAGAGAAACATGCAAACTCTACACAGAAAGGCCCGCTTAATGCTCCAAACCTCAGAGACACAGACATAAAACATAGACATAGAGATGAGATGAAGCCATATTAAGCCCCCCCCCCCCCCCCCCCCCAAAAAAAAAAAAAGTGGATGGAGTCGTCTGGATGTGGAATAGAGTCTGGAAGAAGTGTGAAGGAGGCAGTGAATCATCTGTGATGTCAGTTTGATCAGTCACTGAAGTGGATAACTCAGTCAACTACTTAAATAGTGTTGGTAATTATTCAGTATACAGTCAAAGCCCTAAAACCAAATATGAGTCAGGTTCTGCAATCACATGAAAATCCTGAGCTAAGAGGTTTTCTTTCTAGTCAATCATGCTTACACAAAGACCAAAAAGTAATGACGCAAGTCATTTAAAAATTAAGAGTACATATTTTTTATTAAGAGTAAAAACTTACGACCAGAGAATTCAAGAGTGTGCATTACCAAGGCTTCAATAAATATACATTCCTTCTGTATTTTTTAAAGGTAAATGTCAGTATTTCATCTCTAAAAAGGCGCATAGCTACTGTGCACAGTTCATATAGGCAGGGCATGCAAGCAGCACTCATGCCAAAAAAGTTAAACAAAATAAAGGTCAGCGACATTTAAGCTTATACAGTGTGTGATTGAATTATAACAGTCACTAATATAGTTTTGTTGCGTGTGAATTAGCAGCTGGTCAAACATATACACATATTTGCCCTCCCAGTTTAAAGTAAAACCCACTCAGACCAAAAAGATTGGCTGATGGGCTGCACATATCTGAAAAATATAAATCTGATTGTCCAACAATGACATGGTACATAAATATGACCTTTTTGGTTCTGTTTTGTTGTTATTGTAAGTATCATGTTAAACATAAATAAATAAACCATGCCATGTGTTCCCTGTTTCCCAGAGCTATATAACATTTAATAAATTTAATCTGAGCTACTGTTTTTCATGATAGACAAAATAATGTGAAACATAAAATAAAGTAACTTAGCAGCATTAGGTAGTGAATCAAATGAAAATATAGAATCTTCTTATTGAAACCACCATACAGGTATATAGCACAGCCCTTTCATTCACTTTATATGCAACACATTGTTTTGACAAACCAAAAGATGTCTTTGTAATATATAATTCAAAAGACAATTTTGTGGCATACAAAGATTTAACTATTATTTTCTTTTTTATTATTATTATTATTTTTGCACTTTCATGTGTAATCTATGCAATAGCCTAATGAGAATTGTATGTGTCAAATAACATCTCTGTATGCTGGACTATGCAGAAGTACACCTTTAGCATTGTTGGTTTAGTAGAGTTCTCAGCATTTTTCAGCCTCTGTATTAAAATACATTCCAGATATATGAGAAATATGTATGACTTCAAAGAAAAATATTCAGAGAAAAATGTTGTCAAAACAAAGTGGTCATATTTAGTGTGACCTCCCTTTGCAATTTACATATCTTTAACTGTTTTATTCAGACTATGAGATTCATTTAATTACATTCCAGATGTTTTATACCAGGCTTCCTACAACACATGTCAGATATTTCTCATTATTTGTGCTGGTTCTTGTCATGGGGTCAGGGCTTGCACTAAATAGGGACTTGAACCCTTGTAACCTATTTAGTTCAATTTTGTTTGGCTTTAAGGCAATGCATGTATTTCCTGTATTTTTTTGTGATTTCTGAACAAAAGAGAATGAGAAATAAATGTGTATGTTCAGTTCATTCCTAGAAAAAACACAAAAGCTAAAGATGGCAGAACACTTTATATTGAGTGTCAACCAACCTACTGATCAGTGCTGATAGAATGTCATGCTTTGCAACTGGGTGAAAAGTAATAGCCTTTCTCATGACACCCTCTAGATGGCAGAACACAGCCACTGTGAACAGGAGTCTGAGTAATTGTGTGTACATTTTATTTAAAAAAAATTTTTTTTGTGAATATCTTGAGCAGCCCATTTTTGTGTTCATTTTCTGCTCTTCTATCCTTTATATTCATAGGATTATGTGTACGATGTGTGTCACTGCTGGTTTGTACAATAACAACTCTGTGTATTCAAGGCAGATTTCTCCCTCTTAATCAAAATGTATTGAATCATTCAGCCAATACACTGATTCCCCACCAAAGCAGTCATCACGGCACTCCCCTAAGAAGACATCACTGTCTAAAAGTTCATCTTTTTGCAAATGTCCTCATATATTAAAACCTGCTGCATGAAAAATAAGCTTTGCTGATTTCTGCTGCTTAAATTTGCAGATGTTAAATACACATGCAGTCATCTGAAATATAGACGGGAGGATGCAATACAAGCACTCAGTCATGAGTGAACAATTGATATTAGTTTGCTACACATGTACAGTAATGCTGATTTGGGTGTGTTTGGTCACTGGCATGGCAGCCCAGACCTACATGTCCTTGAGGTAAAACTACAGTTGGTGTCAGCCTCTGTTAAAAATTCATTGTATTGATTTGGCTGCAAGCAGACCCCCTGGCCCTTTCTTCAAAGTCTTCCTTTAGTATTTGTTCAATAAGTCACAACATTCCTTCTGTTCAATTATAGATATTCTATCAATTGTTCTTCTCCTGTGGGATTTGTGTAGGGGAGCAGAATGATTATCTATAAGGTCCCTGTCTTGGTGTCTTCGAATAGGCAGTATATATATATATATATATATATATATATATATATATATATATATATATATATATATATATATATATATATATATATATATATATATATATATATATATATATATATATATATATATATATATATATATATATATATATATATATATATATATATATATATATATATATATATATATATATATATATATTTTATGATGGTGAGTCAGTGTTATTATATGTTGTAGCTCATTCAAGTAATCAAAACATAGTAGAATAGATATTTCACCTAATTAAGGACACAATCATGATGACCATAAAAGTAACCGAGCTCACTGACCACATCCTGAAGTAGAAAAATGCATGAAAAACTAAGTCTCATACTAGATAAATGAACGTGTGTAACTCCTTTACAGTACATAGAGTCATATAGATTGAATTTAGTGTTTGTGCTACTGAAACAAAGCACCAGTTCTTCAACTTAAGGCCAGCTTTAAATATATTCTGATTCTGTTATAAGACTAATGACACAATACTCAATACAAGCTGAGTCAAAAAGTGGAGGTTTGTTAACTTTCTATGGAATATTTTCTGTTTTCAAGATTTTTTTTTTTTTACATTTTAAATGAACTTTGATCCTATAAACATAAAATAAGTTACCTGACAAAGTCAAGTAAAGTTCTTCCCTTGCCACATGCAACAGTTCTGGATTTGGAAGATTTAACATTGGATATTAATGCTGTGGTTGGTAATAAATAGGGCTGTAAAAATATCTTTATCACATGAAATTATTGAGAACACTGCTGAACACACACAAAACTATTTACATGAAGCCCAAAAATTCAATTTGAGTACAGAAGCAATAAGAAAACCACGTTACTGTATATATTAAAGCCCTGTGGTAAACTTTCCTCTGCTTGTAGCTACATGAAGCTAAGGTTGCTGCATGTGCTGCTTCACTCCTTTTTAATGCAGGCGCCATTCTCCTGTTTAGTGGCTGATCAATTAATCAATGAAACCAACACCTTAATGACATACAATGTTGCTTAAGCTGATCAATAACATTTCATCTGTCTCTTTCACTAAAAAGACCCCAAAAAGGAAAAAAAGGGAAGTTATTCCTATTAAGCACTCAGTTGCCAATTTATTGGATATAAATAAGTTAAAGGTCATTCTACAAAAGTGATGCAAACTGCCATCCCACAGCCAAAAAGCACATTTAAAAACCATGTAAATCTGTAGATGTTACATGTTTATGAAGATCATTGTAATATCTGTTAATATGTGTGTAAGATTGGCACATAAATGTCCTTTTTAGTTGTGGGAAAGCAAAACCAATATAAAAAATAAATAAATGCAGTCTAATGAAAATGTGTTTTTGCACTGTCAGTTCAAGTTTCTGGTGTTTATTTAGTTGTGTTGTGTAAATATTATAGCAAGGCCTTGATATATTAGACTGCATTAATTTTTAACTTAGAGGCAACTGATATAGTATGCATTTCTAAACCAAAATATTTTTCTCCGTCCATTAAAAGTGCAACACTCCAGTGGAGCTTTTACAGTCCTACCTGAGTTCTCAGTCTGTGTACAATACCAACTCCTGCTGAATCTTATCTGAACCACATACTCCTCAAAATGGCAAGTCGTTGTAATTCTATAAAATGACAATAATAAAATGCTACAAAGAGCCAGTGTTATTCCAAACGTCATTCAGTGTAAAGGAAGAGCGACCCCTGTTGTTGAGCGTTGTGTCACAGCGACAGGTTGGAGACCTCTCTGCTGCCACTGCTCTCAGCTGACTGACTGGGTGGTTCCATCTCATTGTCATGATAATTCACTTTCATTTGTTTTCTGTTGTCATGGTGACTCAGTTTGACTTGTCCTCTTTCTTGGTAGTTGTCTGTGCTTGGCATCAGTCCACTGGCTGTGCCTTGGTGACTGAATTTGCCTCGTCTGTCGTCATGGTGTCTTGTTTTAACTGCTGTCGGTGTATCCTCTTTGGGACCATTTCTAATCAGTGCTGGTTCCTTATCATGCTCCCTTGCTCTGATCGGAGCCAGTCCACCATTCTGATGCTTGGATTTGTCTGGTACCATCCTGTTGATTTGGTGTTTGTTGCAAATAGGGATTTTATTGGCTTGCAAAGTGTGGGTGTGATGTGAAAACCAGTCCCTTTCGAAGGCGGCACGTAGCTGCTCCACTACCGTCGAGTTCCTGTCTTCAACACCTTCAGGCTGACTGATCACTAGACCTGCTCCAGCATTGAAGGTAAACTCATTTCCCACCCAGTCAAGGTTACCTGTTGTCAAGAAGGAAACAAACAAGACACAAACGGGAACAAATTTAGTATATCAAGAATATGTTGTAGAGGCAACAAGAAAGGCTTAAATGTCTCATCAATGCATTGCAACAGCAGATTTTTTTCACAGTAAAAGCTTCAAGGGGTTATGGTTTCAAGATTTTCATTTGAGATACCCATGAATTACTCACTGGAAGCAAACATCAAAAAAGATAAATTCCCCAAAGAGCACAGCATCCCTCATAGTGTCATTGATTTCATTATGATAAAAATGTTAAGCCCTTTAAGAATATTATAAGTTGTAGACCTCCAGTGATTTGGAAACAAATGCTGACAGTTGTGTTTTATGCATTTGCTAGGGATAAGCAAAGTATGCTTTTTTTAAACTACAATTCATAACTCCCCTGGCAGCTTCACCACTTATTGGTGAAATAAAAACATGAAAAACATTCCTTGTTACAGCTTCTATGCACATTGTCCATCTGATCATCTGCTGAGATTCTGTGCTCTTTCAGTAAATATCCATTGTATCCAGGTATGAGACTCTTGCCCTTCCATGGATCATTACCAGCAAGTTTCCATAAACCTCACCCTAGATACAGCCAGAATAATTGGACTAGCATTGTTTACAGTGGACTAATTTTATGACAGGACCTCTGTTTTTGTTGAAACTTTCTAAGCAGTGATATTTTTACTCTTCACGGTTATTACAGAATTAGACAGGAAATGCTAATCCTGTAGAAATATGACTTTCTTGCATCATACTGGAAGACAATCGTGCAGAGTTAAAATTAGAGATTCAAAGGAATTCTGTGAACAAAATGTTTCAAGCTGTTGTACAGACGTTTGGGGTGATATTGAAAAAGTTTTATATATATATATATATATATATATATATATATATATATATACACACCTGATCAAAGTCCACAATTTAAAATGAGATCACCAGCACTAAAATAGTTTATTTCCAAATGCTATTTACAGCTTCCCTGGTTGGGTTGGACAACACTGGATTTATGGCAGACTTACATCACTATAACGCCACACTGACTGGCAGAGTTCAGTGAGAAGTAAACTGAACAAGAGAGGAGTAAGATCTGTCATCTATCTATACTTCAGCAAATCTCTGTCTGTAGGGTCTCCTGTTCGGCTGTGGAACCCCTAACACCTGCACAATGCCACCAAAGGATTTGAAATTTGGAGGGTGACTTTCCAGTACTATGACAGATTGCAGTGCAAAGTTTCACGCCATTATGACATACAACAACAAAGATATTAAAGTCCATTTATTGCTCTTTCTAACCTCTGAAAATTGCCAAGTCCCGCCCCTGGATTTGGCTACAGCTGCGCCAGGCTTTGCCCCCTCCTCAAAGCGATCTGTCATTCTCGCTCACACACAGAAAGTGAGCGAGAGAGAGATCAATGTTTGGGTACCAAATACATACAGCTGTTGTTTAATTACACTCTCTCTCTTTCTCCACTGTTGAGCAGAAACGCACACATGCAGCAATGCAGCACAGCAGTGCAGACAGCGACACTAAAACAGACCATGTGGTTACAGTTCACAAGAAATTTCAGATGCTTCCATACGCTACAGGTGTTAAAGACATTTACATTTAAAGGCTGGAATGCGAGTGATTTAATGAAGCATTTGGTGACACGGAGTAAAGCCTCTGTGAAAACCTCAGTAGCCTAGCAGTGTGCTAATAGCACACTTGGAAATGACAGACCCAAGAGACCCATCTAATTATTATTGTCTTTCTTTCTGCTCCTTTCAACTCATTTCACCCACTTCCACAACACATTAGTAGCAAACAATCTCACATTTTCTACGGGCTATAGACACATTTTTCCTCAAGAAAGGAATTTGTTGGATTAATTTAGTTGTGAAGGTGGACACTGGAGCTGGACTGGCAGAAATAAAAAGAAAGATAAACAGGAGAGAGATAGATGAAGAACTAAAACAAACCTCTGTACTGAACCAATGGACAGAACTAATGGAGTTAAAGGAATGAAAACACAGCTGGAGTTTTCCCTCTTCCTTCTACACAGGTACGTAATGCTTCTGTACTTTATTCAGATGCATTGGGATATACTATTTGTCTATAATGGCTGTTGGTAGCTCAGTCAGACACTCGGAAAACGCTTCTGCATTAGCCACATGGCTAGCTCTGTGGTCTTTAATCTGTTCTATTTGGAGCATTGTTTCAGCCCAAACTAAGGGCTTTGTAACGTGAGACTGAAATGGAGCAAAACAGACATAGAAGTAGCAGTCGTACATCCAAATTACAGTAGGTTTCCCCTTTTTTTCTTGCCAGTTACTAACTACAAACTGACTTTATGAAGTTTACTTGTCTTTTTTCGAACGTCACTTTGTACTCTGCAAATTGCTCATTATAAAAAAAGAAATGCTGAATTACAACGAGGATCCACTTTTTATTCATTCACTTCAAAGCTAATGCAGCCCTGGCCAGAGTTGTGCCCTTAACAACAGCAGAGCTACTGCTCATGGGCAGCAGAGTCCCTGAAAAACACCACATATTATGGCCAAATTTGTCACTGCAATCCACTTTAAACTAATTCTCTGTATAGGACCTTTAAATATATCGATTGTTAGAAAGAAAAAAAAAAAGCCAAAACACTGACTTTCAAATTTTCATGATCAAATTTTGTGGCATTAGATCATCAGAAAACACAATAAAAGTGATTTGTCCAAACTTGTGGAAAGAAATAGTATAATTTTGAGACAGCTGTATCATGCAGGACATCATACCTAAATAAATGGCTCTGTCAGTGACCATAAACCTGTTGTGATTTATTCCCTGAAGACTGCCATCCCTCTGCTCCCTCGGCTTGAAGAACTTCTACACACACACATAAAACACAAACAAAAGCCCAGAGTGGTTCACTGTGGATGGATAAAGTGTATCTCTGTGTTAAAAATAATGAGCAGTGAATCTGAACTCACAGCTTCCAGTGAGCAGTTGGCCTGTTCCATACACAGACTCCTCAGAGACCAGATAAAGTTGAAAGTGAGTGGGTCTGTCTTTTCCCAACAACTTATCAGCATACGGACCTGCACCTTCCTCAAGATCAGAGCCTCCCGGATAAGTCCGTCAATACGAGACCAGTACCTTGGCAGGGATTCAAACACACTCACTGAAAATGTAGGCAAACATCCAGGTGGAAAAAAACAAGCTGTACAGAGTCTATATATCTGCATCAGAAATGGTGCACAGAGCCATAAAACAGTTTTCAACCTGTGAGCGGTGCTGCCGAGGAGAGGAAGGTAGTCAGTGATGGAGATGTATATGAAACGATGGGCCTCCATGATGACTCTGGAAATAGCTTCCAGGTCTGTGCTGCGGTCTCTGGGGATGAACACATCTGGGGAACTCTGCCAACAGAAAAGGACACATCAAGAAAACTTTTCTTGGGATATTGCAGAAAAGTTTAGAAAGCTTGCCTTTGGTCCCTGCATACAGTATATTAGCTACACAGATTAAACACATTTTCTGAAAGATGCTAATTTCGCAACACATACAAACTTAATTTTAAAACGACACCCACAAAATATTCATCCTGTCTTTTGGCAAAATCAATCAACTGCCTCAAAAGCCACTTTTTTCAGATTACAGACACAGTCCTTAAACCTGTGCACACGACACAGTAAACTGGAAAACACTGCATCCACCTCCTACCTCCTATGAATCCCACCTCCTATCCCTAGGAGGTAGGATTCACCCTGGATGTGTCAACAGTTCATCACAGGGCTAGCATAAACAGACCGACAATCATTCACTCCCACATTCAATATCTATGAGCAAATTAGAGTGACTAATTAACCCATGAGCAGCACATGCTAACTGCACATAGGAAGACTGTTCAATGCTGGAATTGAACCAAACCTGTTTATGTCTATCATTACCCCATGAGAGGTAAGGGAAATTGGTTTTGGTCCACACACACACACACACACACAAACACACACACACTGACTTACTATATAATGGGCAGAATTTCAAATGTCGATAAAAACATAAAATTTTGTTAGAGGTACTTGTTATGCTAACATCACCACACACATAGACATGGTGACATTAGCTGGGTTGATGCCAAAATAAGGTAAAATATGTTCAAAGGGTGGGGTTTGTTGTTCCTACCATCACTTGTAAATTATTTTAGTCCAGTACTGTACTATAAAAAAAACATCTAAAATCTTATATGTTTTTAAATCAAATTAACAGATTCATTGTCCCTCAGGATCATGTCTTTGTACAGACAGAGGACTGCTCTGCAACCATCAACCCAGACAGTATCTGAGTGTACACTTACTTTCTCAGACTGGAATCATAAGTCTTTTCATCTCTTTCAGTTCTATTTATAGGGTAAGCTATTCTACATTTGTGTCGTGTGAATCCTGTTGCGCCGGAGGACACAATGAAAAGTAGAAAGTGTTGTTGATTTCCTTAAAGAACTGTCTCGTCATCTGAACCCGCTTTATCCTCACTAGGGTCACTGGGGGCCTAATCCAGCTACAATGGGTGAAGGTGGGGTACACCCTGTATGAGTCTCCAGTTCATCTCAAGGCTGAACATATATAGACAAACATTCACTCTCACATTCACACCTATGGACAATTTAGATTAACCAATTAACCTATCAGTGCATGTGTTTGGATGGTGGGAGGAAACTGGAGTATCTGGAGAAAACCCATGCAGACACAGGGAATGACTTCATTTTAAATAATAAACTTATCCTACATTATGAATAAAGACTTAATAGAATGGGCTATATATCATAAAAAGTAATATACAATCTAATAAGATACTTTAAACAGGTATAGGCTGAGCTGCAGAAATTAAATTAACCTATGTTTCACCAAATTATCCAAACTTTAAGTTAAAAATCAAGCTATATTTATGTACAATTTTAAACTTTGAAAAATCTGATACCTTATTGACTTTAAACTCATACTTAAGGAGCTTTAACTTTGAAATTGTCACCATTTTTAAATGAAAGAATCATGGTTCTCAGACAAAGTCAAAGGACAAAAAACGATTGTCAAGCATGGCAGAGGGTAAATGGACCAATGCACCAAATGCTAGTGGTCCTGACATTTGAGAAAGACTGAAGTGAAGAATAACAGAGCTCAAAACACCAGTGCACCAGTCCCCACAATGTGTACTTTTAATATATACATTCAAATGCATTTTAATTGAGGTAAACAATTTTTATTGTTCAAATATTCATTTTAAATAGAGATACATTTTTATTGCACAAATACTTCTGCTATCATGCACAGACCCCACCACTTTTAAAAGAAATTTACTATCTTTAAAGGATTTATTTATTGGGGTTTAGTTATAGTTATAGTTTTATTTATTGAATTTTACTACAGAATGTCTCTTTACTGATCATTGTTTTACACAGGGGAGAAAACTGCTAATGAACTGTCAATTTGGGATGAATAAAATGATCCGTACTGAACTGAACTAAACTAATTATCCAACAGTGATGTGTTTAATCACAGCTCTGGATTAATCAATTGTAAAAGTACTTTTCCTGAACTCTTATTACTCATTCATTCTTTCAACCTTTTCTTTAATTATAGAATATACTGAGGTTAATATTTTAATATCACCTGAGAGTGGTTTTAAGAACATACAGTAAAACCTAAATAATAAATACATTAAAACAAGACTACATGTTAATTCAGTATAATAGTAACACAGACAGGCAGTATAACACCACTCTGGCTGTTATATCACAAGTGTGTGACAGTCTGTGTTGAAAAACTGCAGTTTGGGAAACTTTAGATATATCCACTGAACTGAAATGAGAATTTGTGTTTTTAAATTAACATCAGTCTTGTGAAGATAGACAGCCCAGTCAAATCTACAGCGTTCTGCTGCAGGTAGGATGACAACCCTATTACTCATCCCCGGAAACTAGTGGCACTGAAAGACTCAGTGTCCTGCAGAGACCTGGTGTGTGAAAGATTTACTCCTCTACCAATCTGTCACCAACACCAGAAAGAAATGGTATTAACATTTGTGTGCTTCAGACGCTTCTCACTTCTTAAATCTCACTTCACTTTTGGACAGAAAAATATAGTAGTTTAACACTATATCTTCCTGAGACCCAGTAAGTAAACATATTCACCATTTTACAATAACCAATTGCCTTCATTGGAAACAGCATGATGCAACACTTTTTTCATATATGCAAATGTTATTATTATTTTTTAATATACTGTATAATGTACTTCCCAAAAGCAAAACTGCAGACAAGTCCATTACTAAATAATCAACTACTGCATTTCAGAATCATTTATGTATTGTGTTCATCTTTACTATTGGAGCTGGTAATGAGAGTAGTTAGTTGTTTTTTTGTTTCACGTTAATAATATATGTGCTAAGTAGCCAAATAAATTTTAATAGGAGTGACAGATACATTTTTTTATCATTGAAATGAGAAGAAGATACCATAGAAAATAGAAATACTTGAGTAGAAAGAAGTACCATAAAATGATAGTAAAATATTTGCACATTCCACTGCTGTTCCATTGAATAGAACGGTGCCACATTCATATTACAGAGTAACACCTGTGCTTTTTCAGCTACCTTTTAACAGAACTTCAGACTCTATTTCCCATCTGGTTGCTACCAAGGAGTACACCTGCCTCTGACTGTCACTAATGAATTACTTCAGACATAGTAAATCCAGCCTTTTTACATAATATGTTACTAATATTCATTCTCACTGACTTTCTATTCCCAATTAACACTCCCAAATTAAATATCTCTTTGGTCATCAGTTTGTCCACATAATAACTGGAAGCTGTTAATAATTAACGTGGAATTATAAGACTGTGAAAAAATACAGCCTGTTCATATGCAAAACAAATTTGAGAAAATACCAAAAGGAGGTAATTACTGAAGATTTGTTTTGTGATAAAAGCTCAACTACAGCACATCTATGATCTTCTGTGATCTGCCCCCAGGGTGACAACACAGCTATATATAAATAAGCCTTTGTGCTGTGTTTAATGTCACTCAGAGTAATTACTGTCACTTACAGAGACATAGGCCTGAGCCTTGGTGCTGTTCAGAGTGAGATCCAGCGGCGTGTCTCTATTGAAGAGGGCAAAAAGGCGTTTGGACCAGAAGGAGGGGATGAAGTCCTTATACTGAAGTCCCCAGTAAAGGCTGAACACCCTGTGGAGGTCTAGGGCCAAACAGCTGCAGTTGTACACCAGTACTCCCAGCTCCTTCCTCTATAGAAATCCAAACACATGGAGCAGGTCACTAAATAAATGATAAATGATCATTATATAAATGATGATGACATCTCATCATTTATATAATGAGATGTCATTATATAAATCATATATAAATCCCCTGCACTATTTTACCACCATACAGCAGAAATTCACTGCATCTTCCCAATGAACTTTTTAATTCTTTCTTTTCCAGGTAACTCAAAGTGCTTTTTTCACTCTTTCATCTTTTTATTCCCTTCTAACTTTTATACAACATCCAATTACAGCCCTTCGCCCATCGTCACGGCAACAGCAGGGAGAGGACAGACACTACAAAGGTTTTGTCTGTTTTATTTCTTTGCTCCTTCTTGCATATTTATTTGAGGCACATCTCAGTTTTAGTTCTCCAGTATGTACCTTCTGAATCACCTTTTCACTCTTCTTACCTCATTATAACATGAACACAATATTCTGAATCTGAATCTGAGTTTTTTCATATCATGTCATTTGTAATCTATTTAAATGTAAACTAGAGATGCCTACAACAAATATGTACAAATAAATGTAGATTTTTGTTAGGGATTGTTGGAAGGTCTTTGAAAATCAGCTCCAAACTCAAGTGTCACCGTAATATTGGGTATGTAAAGGTAGATGCAGTTTCATAGCAGATGGTTCTGTATTATAACAAACCTTCTAAGATACTCATCTTTGAAACAGCAGATGAAAGTATGGACTGTTTCTATTTTTGGATGCTACAACACCTCGTATGACCCAAATGTCCCCATGAGCCCATAACTTTTTCAACTAGGGTTTATCTAAACTTTCAGTGTACACTGTGGAGTAAAATATTTTTAACCTACAGTATTCTCATGAATAGGTTGTGAGAATGTGATTTTACTGTAAATAGATTTTTTTAAAAAAGTTTTTATAACCTTCCTCCTGCTTCTCATTCATCATCCCGTACCATACATCTGCAAGACATCTTTAATCATTGAGCTATTTAACTGCCAAAAAAGATACTCATTAAAACACAGCGGGTGATTTATGACTACTCTAACCCAAAACTGATTTTTACTTCCAGGGGAAGACCATCACATATAGAGGAAAACTGCTCATTTTCAGGTTCAAAAAGTGAATAGTGTTGTTGCTATGGCGATGAGAAGGATTACCTTCCGAAAAGGCCAAATAGAAAATTAGGTTTTTGAGTTGCGATATCTCAGTACGCCCTCAATGGCCCAACTTCATTTTAACTGAGATACATATCTATGTTTGGAGTTGTTCTGGAAAATCACAAAATTTTGGTGGGCTGTTGAGGGGGCCACATATAGGGAGCGCTTGAATATGCAATTTTGACCAAAAGTAGTCGTCACGTTTGAGGCTGTCATACAAAAAAGAAAATCATGTATATGTATGTATGTATATATATATATATATATATATATATATATATATATATATATATATGTGTGTGTGTGTGTGTATGATTTAGTTTTTTTAATGTTCTGTTGTATTCTTTCTTGTCGTTTCGTCTTGTTTTCCTTTCATTATTTCTCCCTTCACTGTGCGTCTGAGTATTTCCTTCACCACACCCATGACAATTATTCCATCTTCATGGGCAACAGTGCATAATTAATTTTTATTATTATTTACACTGGATCAATTGCTACGACTTGCATGTTCCCTGGGTTATGTAACTTACATGCACATTCCTGATCAAAAACTTCAGATCAGTTGAAAAATTGCATGAATTTATATTTTGTACAGTTGGACCTTCAGAAGGTTGTAGGTAGTTTCAAAATGCAAAAAGAAGAAATAGAGGGCTGACCAAAAAAAACGTTTAGTCATTTATGACAGACATTTAATTGGCTGATGCAAAGTGTAAGACCACAGCTTCTAAAAGTCATAATCTGAACATGGATTCAATGTCATTTCCTGCCTGGTATTCACACTGTCATAACCTCCTGGTGGCAAAGGCTAAAAAGCTTTGTGTTTGAGCGTGGTTGGATTGTTGAGCTGCATAAGCAAAGCCTTTGGTCATGCACCATCACTGCTGAGGTTTGATCAGTAAGACGGTTGTTTTCAATAAATGGATTACTAAAATGTTTTTGTTTTTTATTTTTCATTTTGAAACTCTAGTTAGAACCTTCTTCACATAAAACAGTGTAAAATATGGTGGCTTTAATATTTTAATCAGGAGTGTCTGACTACAGATATTAGAACTATTTTTGCGATGACTTCCAAATGCATTTCTAGGGGATTTATCACTAGTTATCATGATGTTATCCTCTCCTTTTTGGATCTTTCAATTAAACTGTGCTTCAATTGAACATGAAAAGTGACCATGTAATGTTTATAAAAGGTTTGAGTTACTTCATTATCAAAAATTAAAGTTTTTTTTTTTTTTGCTCAATATATACAACATAAAAACAAGTGTCTACAGCCACTATCAATTGTCATGTTGGTAAATCATAATCAAAGAGATGATTAATTACAGAGCTTATCATCCACAAAAAGACACCTTGTATGTATCTGAAAAACTGAGAAACTGCATTCGCCTCATTTTTAAAAATCTATCGAGAGAATGTGACACAAAAGTAATAAACATTAGAGATTGATGGTTGCTTCTGGTCACCAGTGAATATTTACATCTTTGAGACTAAAATCTGACATGCATATTGTTTTTATTGCATAAAGCACATGTATCTGCATAAAGTGTGATTGCTTTTCTGTATTCTGTGGTGTGTGGTGGGTCTTTGATACTATGGCCAGTGATCTCCAGTCCATGCTGGCGCTGCCAAAGTAGAAGTGTCTCCTGTCGACCACCCAGAACGAAGAGTGGAGGTGACCCTTGGTGAGCGCTGTCATGTTCACATAGTGGATCTCAGCGTCTGCAAGTTTAAACAAAATGAGCAATGAGGAAAAGATGAAAGACAGAAAGAAATGGCAATACCTGTATGTAGGACAAGGACAAAGAAAAAAGAAATAGATGCAGACATATGCAAGAAAATGAAATGCTAAGATGAAAAGGAGAAACAGATTTAAAGGATGGAGCAGCACAAAAGAAGAGAACAGTGTGACTGAGCAGACAACTCAGCTGTGGCATGTTAAAAGACAAAAACACACCACACACAGAATATAAAACACAACTAGAGTGAGAGCTGACAGTGTTTCTCGAGGGTCTTCAGCTCAGGCGAGTCAATCAGCTGGACATCACTGGAGATTTTCAGATGGATTCCTTTTGCTTTTAACCCCTGGAGCCTGGATAGCAAAACTCTCCCCTGAAACAAAACACATGCAAAATACCACTATCATTTGAAATTCAGATTCTGATGATGCAGATTGACAGTAAGGCAACAACTGACAGTATGTAGTGAGATAGATGAGGCCCAGGTCAGTTGGAGGTAAATTAAGTTTATTTAATACCATACGTTTAACACCAGGTGAAATATATAATAACCAGGAGTGACAGGCACAACAAACCCCACCCCTGATTTGCCCTATTGTGAAAACATAATTTTACGACCTTGACCTTTGAACCTACCTTCACGTAACTTTAATGGGATGTATACTGGACTACCTTACACCTTTCCTCAAAATTTCATAGATATGATAATCAGACAAAAAAAAAACTAAGGAAATATACTTGGGGGGGGGGGTAAATGCCAAGACCCATGGGGATTCACAGGTTCTATATGTGTTAGTTTTTATGCTGCTGTATATTCATGCATGTTGTACCACATTTGTCCAGCAGTCACCACCCAAGCATTCTGGGTATAGCAATGCAACTCTAAGGCTATTATATTTTTAAAATACTAATATCTCTTAAAATATTGGTCCTATCAACTTGTCATTTTTGCTAGCGTCTTCCTTGACTGAAAATGCATAGTAACTATACCAAAGTGCAGCAGTTAACTCTATCCACATTTACAGATCCACACACACACACGCTTACTGACTGTGTTTCACTTGTGGGCTTCATGTTGTGTCTAAAAGCTATTCTAAAGGTGAGCTTAAGGGTAAAACATTTTATTTCAGAAGATAACCATATTTTCCATCTCTCTTTAACCTTGTCTGCTGCCTCCTGAAAATACCCTGAGATTAATGATGATAAACTAATCAGGAAAAACAACAGCACTGAACATTTTACCCTTATGTGATAAAGAGTCCATAGAGGCCAGTTCATGGTGATATATATACAGTATATGACTACAACTATCTAAGAGTTTCTACTTAGGAAGAAGTAACCTAATGTGTTTTGGAGTAAAAACTGCTGACATGCAATAGTTAACATTTCAGCACTAATACCAATCTCTATGTTGAGTGACTGCAACCTTTAAAAATACATAACCTTTGTAACAGTTGACAAGCCTGCTCTGACTGCATTAAATGTTACAGTCCAGCCTCCATCCTGCTGTTCTTTTTGGCAGCTGTTTAGAGGAGACTGTTGCAAAGACCATTAGCTCCTACTCTGCCTCAAGGCTTCAGACAAACCTATTACTTTACAATCAGCAGCCTCGGGCTTTCATTAGGTCTGACATATCCTATTCTTTAAAACAGATCAGGGTGTGTATGTGTGTGCACGGTCTCACTAAACCCTGAAGTGGATATCCCAAACTATAGTTCGCATGGATAGCAAATGGCTTAACTTTAGTTTCCTGAAAGTACTTGAGGTTGTTAGCTTACAGTACCACATGGGTTTGAGGAGACAGTTATTAATGTCTTCTATTTAGCACCTGTAACAGTTTACTTTGAATGTATGGTCAAACTTGTCTAAATGAATTTTTTTTAAATTGCAACCACATCACCTCTGTATGGTACAGTACACCATGGATATTGAATATAAATATTGTCAGCATTTGTGAATCCAAAACACATGGAGGCATACATAAGCATACATAGTACTGTGACGACTGACAGGTGAAGTGATGTAAATGTGGATTATTACACTGGGGAACTGTTGAGTTAGAACTGACAACTGTTTTTAACACATTTTGTTCAGGTGCAGAATTCAAAATTGATCTCAGTTTTTCTCTATAACTTCAAGTTTTGAACTATAGGATCCCTGTTTTCTCCTGCACTTAACAGTGTGTGATTGTTAAGTGCACAAACAAGTTTCCACATTGCTGTAGATGAGTCCAATTGTAATTAGCTGGAAAGTCTTACTATAACTAATCAGTGGAATATTGCTTATGTGGAGGGTGAGCTGTGGAGAAAAAACTTGACATGTTAGAGAAAAACTGACAATAATTTTGGAATCAGCAAGTCAATTTTAGCTTTAATTATAAAAAATTTACTCAAACTTTTTTTTTTTCAAATTGTCCCCCAGGACATTCTTTCAGGGCGAAATATGGAGATATTTCAAGTATATATTGAGTTATAGCATGATATGTCTCTGCGGACACACACATACACACACACACACACACACAAAGTGATTAATCTCATCCAACACCGGTTTTGTGAAATTATTGTAATCACTTTGTGTGTCATTAAAAATAAAATCAGGTACACATCCTAGTAAAATGCATGTAAAAAAAAAGTATTGTTCTAAAAAAATATTAAATACCAGTGTTCAGTGTGGGATAATAATTTATATTTTGGTATCATTCAATACAAAATTAGCTCCTGTGTTTTGTAGTATGTCCCAGTGAATAATGGTTAATGGTAAAGGAATCAGATTTCTTTCTGGCTGTTACATTTTTCCCCCACTGCTTACTTTCTCATTGACAAGTAATACCTTTTGCAGGTGTCATTTTTGTTTGTCATTAGATGCAACTTTTATTCCATTAGTTGTTTTACCTGTCTGGCAGCAGGCTGAAAACTGGATTCATAATCAGAAGAGTTGAGGAACCACAGAGGAGAAACTATCTCTACAGCTCGCCTTGCTTGGTCCAGTAAGTTGTACAGACCCACTGAGAGAGGGACATGGGATGTGCTGTTGCCTGGGAAGGAGATTTCCTCTGGAATGTTCTCCACAAGTACTACTCTGTGGACAATAAAGAGAGAAAACAGCGAATAATGACAGGAAGGAAAGAGTAAGACAAGGAAGCTACTAAAAAATACAAATAAAGGTGAGCAGAGACCTGTTAGCAAAATAATGTAGATCAAATTAATGTGAATGAGGTTCTGGGCCTTCTGTAAAAGTAATTATCTTGTCACATTAGTGACAGAACCATTATGAGTTGAGATGCCAGTGAAACAAGGTTATACTCTTTATATCTTCACCCAGGTTTATTACAGACATATAAGCTCTGGGTGCCAATTCTCATTGTGATTGTGATTGTGATCATTAGTGTAATGACAAAAAGCAAGAATTCTGGTCCACATGTTCCCCTAGATTTCATCAAGCATAATTATATCTTGTACAGGTTGCCTCTCTTGGAGGAGCGAGAATAATTGAGCATTGACGCGCATGGCTGTCAGCAATATAGAAGGATGAAATTACAACTAGTAAGGGAAAAGTGACTCATTTTTGCTGTATTTGTTATTGCGTTTCTCCCATACACTACTCCCTATGCTATCACATGGTGCATGTCAATGTAATCATCAGCAGTCTGTGGTAATACAGTTGCAGAGGAGTGTAGATTGAAATAAAATACAGCCGCAATACACGCCTGAGTGTCAGTAGAGTAGATATACCACGTAAGTATCCTTGAGATGCCTGCCACTTCTCTCTGTCATAAAGTAAATGATATGGAAGTGCAAGCTGTTCTGCATTTTGATGTTCCCTAATGTCTCGAAGGTCTCACTGAAATACTCTACACTCTCTGCTAAGGTGTAATGTCAAGTTATCGGGCTAAACATGGCTCTCCACTCTCCTTAATGTATTTCCAATTCCCAGTTCACTCCACCAGGATGCCTGTAAATGACAGGGACATTAGCACCAGAGTCAACAGATTGAATTAGCCGTAGCAGAGCTGGATCTGCAGCGTTCGAGAACCAGGCTATTATCAAGCTCCAGTGCTTACCACGTTCTCTCCATCTGGCCAGGACATCGATTTGTGCCAAATGGATTTTACACTGAGATATCAAGGAGGAGAAAGGCAGGACTTCACAGTTGAAGTACTTGTGTAGGTCGAACAGCTGACATGTACAGACTGTGAAATGCTGTTTTATTACACATCTGGACTTTATGAAAGACTGTTAAGGAACGAGCTTTAGTATCATTTTACTATCCTAAACTTAGATGGCTCAGTAGGTATAGCATGTTATGGTAAATTGCCTACAAATGACAAATGACCTGTGCTGCAGTCATAACAAGCCAGTAAATTGGAAAATATATCAATAGGAAGCACGGCAGCAGTGTGCACTTCATTGCAGCTGTACAATGCAGGTGTAAAGGTAAAAAAAAAAATACCACATAGCAACATTTTACTGAAACTTAAGAGGAATTTTGTTTACTTGTTTGGTTCCTTTCATTTCATGTTGAGTTATTTGACTCTGATGTGGATGTTGTGCATTATATCATGGAAACAGAGGTGTTAGTGCTAAATTGAACTCAATTTGGTTTGGATGCAGAGGAGGTGGCACAGTGGCTCAGTTGGTAAAGCGGGTCGTCCAGTGTTGGCAGTTCAAATCCTGGCTCCGACTGTCCACATGTCGAAGTGTCCTTGGGCAAGACACTGAACCAATAGAGCAGTGGTCCCCAAACTACGGCCCGCGGGCCGTATCCACATTTGGTCCGGCCCCCTGAACAATACCACAGACCATTTAGACTTTTTTTTGTATATGTGTGTATTTGTATTTGATAATAAAGTTGGACTTTTGCAATAAAATGTTCCTTAGTTCTGAACTATTTTCATTATTAATTAAGCAGAGAGCGTGGGGTTGTCTCCAGGATTTGGTTCAGAGTGACAAGGTGTGGGTTGTGGTTCTGATTAAAGAACACAGATATATATGTCCTCATTGAAGGTTTATTCACTGCGGTCTGTAATAATACAGTAACACTCATTATAACAATATATACATACAATAATAAATTAACTAAGACCGACTATATGAGTCACTCAGATGTATTACATGGGTCATGGAACACACAAATCACCTCATGGAAATCACAAATGACGCTAGCTGCTAGCATATTATCGTATTAGCTTCAACAACACACCGGCGCTAAACAGCATTAGCTTATACAGTACAACATGCTAACATCTACCCGAACTGTACTGTGTTATTTATCTCACCTTGTGGCATCTACACTAAGTAATAAACCAGGAATAGATGAATAAAAAAGAGAAAAAGAAGCTGAGATGGCGAACTTGGCACGGTTAACTTCAACACAGAGGCTAATAAAACACAGACTATGTTTATAACCGGCATAACATCAGTGGTGTGTTCATCAGCGTGGGACATTTGAATACTTACAGAAAAGGAGTTATTCCTGAACAAATATAACCAAACAATAAAAAAAAAAAAACAATTAAACTGTGTGGGCTTTCTTACAATTAACTATTAGTAACTAGTTTGACACAATAATTTTGAGAGACTGCTCATATGAGTCATTAAAGTCAGAGATTCTGCTCTGACAACTAAGCTGAACTTGGACCTGTTAAAATGAAGAAGTTTATGTTCTATGGACCTTTTCTCTGTGAAGACCCCAGCTAGTCCAGGAAGTCCGGGCGGAGGGTTCTGTGAAGCCCGGAGCTGGAAGAAATGCACCTGATAGGTACCCCTTTCCTCATTCGGACCTCAACTTCCACAGTCAGGTGCCAGATTTGATTATGAAAAAAGGATAAATATATCGTTTTATTTTAACTTTTATATCATTTTATTTTAGTTAAAATTTGTAAAGTAAGAAGTTCATTAAGAAGTTCATTAATAGTTGATGTTTACAGAGTTATTAAAAATCCTTGTCCAACTCAGTTAAATAAAAGTATGCCCATTCATATCATTTGTAATTTAGTTTTTATTAAAATCTCGTCTCTATCTTGTGACCCCAATCTCGTGTCCCGTCTTGTCTCTTGAGCGAGTGTCTCATCAAACGCCTATTTAATATTACATTTTTTTTTTCATTCTTACTAATCTTCATTATGGTTTTATGTCCTTGCTACTGTCTTCTACTTGTATTTTTGTAACACTTTGACCTTTTATTGTTGAAGCACTTTGTTTTTATGTCTCTGGACAATAGTTATGTAAAACTGATTGAATTACCTGAATATACTTTACAATTTAGATTTGTTATTAATATGGTTGTGTTTATGGTGATTTTTAAGTGGTATGCATGATGAGGAAACACCTGAAATAGCTTCATACTTGTGTGTCGTTATGGATGCTAAATGAGTGTCAATGTTGTGAGTTGTTTTTCTTTTCTTTCCTTTTTTAGACATTCACAGCTCAACCTGTCTGATGCAAGTTCAAAGGTTTCACTTACTGTAAGTAGAAACCCCCCCACTCACTGCTTTTCCTCAGCATCATAAGCATTTGCTGTAGTGATATTCTAGTGTACAGTGCACACAGGGTTTATTTATCAAATATATTGAATTTCATCATTGTTTGTATTGCAGTACTGCAAATTAGGCAATGGTAGCAACTCATATGTGCATAATGTGCTCTTGTGTCAGGTCTGGATAATGGGAGGCAGACCTTCAGAGCCCAGGGTAAAGTGTGACAGCTATGGGTCTACAGAGTGTTCCACTCAAGGGCACACTGGCAGAGAGAGTGGACGTTAGGTGATAATGTACCGGCATCACGTTGAGACATAAGTTGCCAGCTCAAAGCTTGAATATGTATTCCTGGATGAAGCAGAGCTAAGTCAGGTTTTGGAAAATGGCCAGGGGTCAACTATAGGACTAGCCACCCACTGCCATCATAATCTGCTGCCTTGTCGTCATGGAAATGTCAATCAATATGTTAAGTAAAGCAAGCTTTAGGAGAATTGTAAATAAAAACATGTCACATATATGTCTGAGGCTTTGAATTCAGTAGACATTGATTTGTCAGTCACAGAGCTTTAGGATTTAATAAGTAAAATAGAAAGAAAGTGTGACAGGGAGCACAAAGAAATAAATATAGAGAGCTGAGATGAAATTACAGAGACGATTAACGTTGGTCTTTGTTCTGAAATTACGGTAAAAACTAGGGCAGCTACATTGAACACCTCACAATAAGGAAAAACAAGGATGGATGGAAAATAGATTTGTGCAGGAGAGGTAATCTTATTCCCAATGAAATCCTCTCAGTCCTCTGATGGTAGCTGGGAGTGATGAATGGTAATTTTGAGTAGTGTGAACAGCCAGACAGACTTTGGTATTGAAAGTGGAGAGGAAGAGAGAAGGCAGTGGTTGTTTCTCACTGCGAGGGATTCATTGATTTAAGCAGCTTGTGTTGTTTACTGTTCATTACCTACAATGTAACCAATCTGTGGACTCATGGGTGTGCTTCTGCTTCTGCCTCTGCATCCAATAAGAAGTGTGTTTCCCTTATACCCTAAACTATTCTGCATCTTCTTGGTGAGTTCAATTACAGTCATACAATTGTAGTTGCAGACACTACATCCTCTTTATTCTTAAAAGTAAAGAATAAATAAATGTTGTATTTTACATCTTTATTACTCACAATCAACATAATATATCCCTACAGCAAATAATAATCCTAATTATATGGAATAGTTTGCTCCATGAGCTAGCTATGTACTCCAATAACACAGGGTCATGTTGAAAATTACAGTGTGGCAGAAGCAGCTCCTGACATCTGATATAAATTATCCAGCCTCTCAAGAGCCGCCCTGAGCTCCGGGTGCACATAGAGTGGACATTAATATGGGCATCTCAAAAGCTGCTCTTCCTGCATACTGCTGATACTAGAGATGCGCTTAATTAAGTACAAAACCCTCACTACATTTTCTATTCTCACTTGGGATTTGTTTGTCTTAAAGTATGCATAGTAATATTAATTAGTTGTAATTTAGCTTACAAATTCACAGTTTTCAGTCATGTGATACTATTCCCTTCAACAATGGACACAGCACAGTCATGTCAGTCTAGATATTTGTGATCGACATACAGCAGGGGTTCCCATAGCAGGGTACACGAACCTCCAGGGGTATTTGGAAGAAGCAAATGTACCAATAAATCATCAGGTACTGAATCCAAAATAAATGAGAATTTTAGCTGAAATATAAAACATGGTAAATACATTCATATAATAGTTTTATTGTTGAAACTTTAGTAACATTTTAAGAACACATTTATTTTACATTATTCATAATTAGTTTATTTGAGTAGCTAAGTAATAATTTTTGGTGAAGAAAGGTTCACTTACTTTTTTTAATCACCACTTGGTGATTAATAGGTTAATCACCAATTAATTTTTTTATCAATAAAAAATGGCACTTCTCATTTTATATTTCACACACCAACATTTATTACAGTTAAATATGTTGCTTGCAAAGTTTCAAAAATAGAAACCTTTGGCACAGGAACATATTTTGTCAAATAAAAAAAAAAGTCCTGAAGCAAGAGTAGTAGGGGGTACTTGGCTAAGGGGGTACTCCACTGATATACAGCATGCTGCATTCAAGTACTATGGGAATTGTAGTAAATACTAGTTATAAAAATTGCACATGAACACCCCCTCATGTGGTATTTTCCAATGAAGGACTGGGAAAAAGTTGTTGATACACAAGTTGCTGAGATGAAAATAACTTTTAAACATATCATAGACAACGAGGGATTAATTACGAATGACAAACACAGCTTTTATTAAAAGTGTCATTAACTGTTTTTTTAATAGAACCAACGTACAATACATTCAATAACAATGGTGAACACAGCAATATTAATTAAATAATTGAATGACACCTTTAAAACACTTGAACACAACATGCTGGTAATTTGGAATTCACAAGTGGAAATTCAGTGTCTTTAATCCATAACCAGAGTCCGTACACAGACAGTGAGACAGTGTCAATAGGTCAGACAAGGAGCAGGTAAAAAGGTAAAATCCAAAAACACAGGCAGAGGTCATACACAGGGAGGCAACACAAAGAGAAAAGGCTGGAATGCATGACATGGAGGACTGGAATGAACTGGAAATAAGAGGGGAGGAACACAATATATATATATATATATATATATATATATATATATATATATATATATATATATATATATATATATATATATATAAAATTTTCCTCTTGCCCCACGTGGGCGGTGTCTCCTTCAGACTCGGGTCTTCTACCAGAGGCCTGGAAGCCTGAGGGTTCTGCGCAGGATCTTAGCTGTTCCTAGCAATGCGCTCTTTTGTACAGAGATCTCTGATGATATATATATATATATATATATATATATATATATATATATATATATATATATATATATATATATATATATATATATATATATATATATATATACTGACAGGTAAGGAGACACAGGTGGACACAATGAAGAGACACAGCTGACAGAGAAGGGAAACTAGGTGAATGGTCCCAAAGACACACAAGGCAAGAGAAGGGAAACACAAGGAGGAAAGATTAACAAAATAAAACGGGAAAAAGACAGAAAAATAATACAAAACAGAACTTGACAACACTGTGATAATACAGAAGTAAGAGATTATTCGTTTCGTTGTCTGAATTGCTTTATCCACACGAGCGATAGTGAATGTATTTCACTTATTTTTTTTTTAAATGATCTTAGTCATGTTTCATATGGAATATATACAGTATAGGTGTGGGACTTGGAATGCACAATTTTTGCAAATATTAGGTAGCTAAAAACAGATTAATTGAAACTAATGCTAGCTGCATTAATCTACTCACCTTTTTCACCTGACGGTCATTTTTACGCTTGACGGGTACGGGCAAACAGTTTGGATCACCAATCTCTTTGTCACTTCAATATTACTACAATATTCCCCGGGCTGTCTTGCTGAAAGGCTACAGTAACTGGGTTGAAGGTTACATACAGTTGAAAAACGCTAGTGACAACACTAGCATATCATCAGTACTGACAGCCGTCGGCACGCTAACCACAAAATGGAAAGCATAATCTTGACATAGCATATAGAATGTTGTGTTATGTAAATACACATTCATATTTACTAATTTCATCGTGACATTAGGTTGATTAGATGGCTGTTAGCGCTATTTATCATTGATGCTAGTCTGGTAAGCTAAGCATAAAGTGTTAGCTAATGCATTTCAATGGACATAATTATCCTTATCTTACAATGAAATATAGACCAGGATCCCTCTTTAGGTGTTCGATCCACTCATGCCAAAGTGCCTTATCTTTGGGTAAATGATGGATGGTCTGTCCACGGTACAATTTTTTTTTCTTTTTGAAGATGTACATTTTGGGATGCAGCAGTGAAGCACCATTGCTGTTGGGAAAGTGTACCCCTCAATGTCTTTTGAACATTCCAGGTGAATAAGGCCCATGGCTGAGATAGCGATTGAGCTATCAATTCTGTGAACCAAAGCCTGACTCTATGATACCACACATTATGAGAGGAGTAATTTAAGGTTGGACCACCAGAACACTTATTAAAGAATCAAAATGCAGTGTAAGAGATTATAAGTTTAGCACAGTTCTTTACTAAACACATCTTTTTGGAACAGGCACCTTGTGACTGTCTGTCAGAGATACGACAGGTTATAACACTAATGGATTAGCTTCCTTTGTCATTCAGTGCATTCAGACAAACCTCTAGCATTTTTGCCTAATAAACCATGCAAATTAACTGTCAGACAGTGTGAGAGAGCTTTGTTTTGGACTTCAGACAAAAATTATGGTCAAAGTAAATTAGAAAAATGGGTCTTTATTATTCACTATAAAGCACCTATTCATTCCTTGTTCTGCATGAGCACATTTTACATCCATACAACATTAACTGACAGTTGTATCTCCATTATTTACTAATTACTGCCCACTGATAGTAAAAGAAGACAGTTTTGTACATGAGCTGTGTATTAATAATGACCTTTACTACTGCCTCATGAGAATCACATTGAGCAAGGTATATGTATTACAATAATAATCCACAGAGGACAATTTATTTACTTACTATAGTGACTAACAAAGCACCATTATGTTATTAACTATGTCTACTGGCAACTGGTGCTTTCAAAATATTATCCATGTTTTATACAAGATACTTCGCTAACTACAACTGTCTATAATATAAAAATAACTGCAGATTACAATATCTAATTTCATCCCATTTTACAGGATCATGTGCTTCACATCATAACAAGGCAACCAGTACAGCTAAAAGCACATGTGTGAATGTCCTACATCCTTTTGTGGGTATCATAGCTGGCATTAAATGGAAACATGGTTGTCTAATTTTATCCTCACACAGAATACACTCCAGCTCTTCTGTTTTTAATTACATGTTTCTCTGGTATCAATACAATAGAAAGATATTAACACAAACAAAAAGCTATAGTTGCCAGTGTTTCAACCCTCTGATGAAAGATGGGAACATTTGCACTCAAAAGCAGTTGGCAGTTTTGTGTCATGAAGCAAAAAGGTGCTAAAAGCTGCACATATTTGGAGGATGTGATATGTCTAGTTCAGTGGTTTCTGTCTTGCTACACTACAACTGCAGATCAATACTAACGTGTTTATCAGCCGTCTGACATCAGGCTATTACATATATGCATTAAGGGTACATCAGATGGGAATTTTAATTCGATCAGATAATAGGACTTATAAATTGCTTACACACTATAATTTTTTTTTTTTTTACATTTACTTTTTTACTTCTAAGGTTCTGTCCACTTTTGTCAAGTTCTTAGCATCATTTGCATCATCAATAACAGACAAAAACAAACTAATAGAGTGAAACATAGAGGAGGGAAACATCCATCACAAAAATAATCCAAGTATTATGTCTTTAAATTACAACATCACAAACAAAAACAAGTGGTGCCAGGCACAACAAACTCTGCCCATCGCAAACACCATAGCTCTTTATGGACAGCTTCCTCTCAACATGCAAGACTATGGAGTTGGCTTTTCAAGGTCGCTCTAGGTCAAATGTCATGATGCCATTTTTAAACCAACATGTAGTTTCCTATCTTTCAACAATAGTAACTGAGTGTTTATCACCACTCTCTTTGGAGTTACAACTATTTGAAATCCTGTGATCTTGACTTTTTTGACCTTCCAAAGTCCCTCAAAGTCAAAGGTCATGATGCAATTTTGAAGATCATGCCAGGTTTCATAACAGTGACTAAGTCTCTATCGCCACTTGATTTTCTGTTCTAGTCCATTTTAGTTTTTTAAGTATTAACCGAGTGACCCCCAACCCCTTGGGTCAACAGTAGTTCACAATCAATACACACAAGATATAGAATTGAAAGACCAACATTTTGGTGCTCATGGGAAGTTTCTACGATGGAAAGTTACATCCACATTTGATTTTTACCTTTATTATGACCTTGACCTTTGACCTAGAGTCTTCAAATTTGGCCTTCAAGTTTGTGATGTCAATGCACATCAACGTTGAGAGCAAAAAGAAGCTATATGAAAAACTGAGTATACAGGAATGAAAAGGAAATTTCTGATTTGCCCTGTATCTAATCATTGCGAAAACACATTTTTGATAACTGTTCACCAACATTTAATGGGGTCTGTGTTGGACCACTTTGCACCTTTCCTGAAAATTTCTTGGACATTAGTCCAGTAGTTTTTGTGTAAAGCTGTCGAAACAAACAAATGAACACACACACCAAAAACAATACTGTCGCCTCCCTTTTCAGGGTACGGAGTAAAAATCCAATAATAATCCAATAATACTGTGTCATTATCTGGGCAACAGAAAAACTCAGTGTTTTTATGTCTTCAGCCAAAGACAAAGAAGATCTGTAGTTGGAACGTTTAGTACAAATGCATTGATGCTTTTTTTTTTTTTTTTTACCATTTTGTCCAAATATGAACACTGCATTGTAGGAATGATGACAATGACACCATACAGCTCTATTTATATTTAATTTACAAACATGTGATTGAAAAAAAGCCTCATAAATACATACATCAGAGTAAAAATACTGCTGCAGGTGCCAAGGCATACAGATTATTAACAGTCTACTTTATAATCTGACCACACACATTTCTAAATTTTGCTTCAATTCAGTCTGGAGCTGACAAGTCAACTAATGAGAAACAGTCACCAAGCCAAACAGCTAATGAGTCGATTTATATCTGTCTCTCATTACGTCCCTGAATCATCTACCCTATCCTGTTTCACACTACATCCCTCCCTCAGGCTGCTCCACTCCCCCTTCTAGCATGCATTTATTCTTACTTAACTGTCTTTCTCCCAAACCGTGGGGGTGCAGAGTCAGTTCAATTCTGCATGTTGGGATTAGACTTTCATAAAGTGGAAGAGAACAATGCCTGATAGAGATGTTCAGCAATTAATTTGGAGAAGGGAAGAAAGAAAGGGGATGGACAGAAGGGGAAAGAGAGAGAGGGGGAAGTGATTCAAGGCTGAATAGCAAATTGAATGATACAAATCTAATGGAGGGGAACCAGTAGGAAGTGGAAAGCAGCAGAACAGGACTGCTGCATCAGCCAAACCACTGCTGATCAGCCTGTTTCACTTTGGACCACCACTGCAGAGGCATCCAACCTCTGTATCTGGAGGCCCATTATATTGCTAAAACTTATACTCTGGAGGAAATAGTGGAGAATACTTAGGGATTTAATAACAGTCAATTTCTTTCAAATGAGCTCCGCAATCAATAAATAATAGAGTCATTAGTGTATGCTCTCTAAACATTACAAACAAGCAGTAGTGCAGCCTTCACACTGCATATCCTGGCTCCTGCTGGATTTCATAATGCATCGACATTATGGTAAAGTCAAACAGAGTGAGTACTCTAATAAGTAGAGAAATTGATGTGGTTATAATTCTTTCAAAGATGGTGCAGTGAGCACCAGAACAAACAAAAAAATCATGATCTTGTATTAAAATGTTAACCGCAATGGCATAAAACCAATCACCAGCGACCAAAGACATCTACTGATCTAATAACTTCTAAGTGACTAACCCAGTCAATATGCTTGAATAATTCAGGTAAAATGCAGTTTTTCAGCTTATCTGTGGCATCAGATATGACTCATTTGCACATCCAGAAGCTCCATACTGAATGTGGAAACACTAACATCTTCTACAACAATGATTTACCAGTAAAAGCCATATAGTTTGACGATTGAGTGGTTGTGGATGCTTGTTTTTATGTTCAGGGAAGGATCTATTTTGTTGAAAATATAACATTTTCTGAGTTGAATCTGAGCTCAGACAAAGTCACATGCAGAGAAAAATTCCTTTGAAAATTAACACAAAAAATAGTTGTGGAGTTTTAAGGGTTAACAAGCCAGACAGTATTATTATAAATCTATACAACTGGAGTAAAAGCGCTATACTGTGGCCATCATATCCCAAATATTCTCAGTTGGGTACAGTTCTGAACTATATGATGACCAACCCATGTGTGAAAATGATCTGATGAATCCTGGAATTGTTTGGTGTTTATGCTCCAGAGCAGATGAATAGTTATTTTAAAAATGAGAAGCTCCTCATTGCATACGTTAGGATTAAATAACACTAGAAATAAAGAGTTTGTATCCACTTTCACTGTTTTGATTAAAACCCTTTTTTTATTTGAAGGAATAAGATGAATGCAATTCAATTGTATCATGTTTCAAACTTTATTAACCATCTCTTATCATTGCAAGAACCCCTTTTTGATGACGATCCACCAAAATTTAATGGGATCCTATTTTGGACCACCTCACACCTTTCCTGAAAATTTCTTGGAAATTGGTCCAGTAGTTTTTTGCATTAAGTTGCTGACAGACAGAGAGAAAAAACCCCAACCAAAAACACTACCTCTCTACCCTTTTCGGGGGTGTGATATTAACTTGTGACAGCTGCAACATTATTAACCACTGCAGTACACACCCATGGAAGGATCTGTACCATTTACTTCGCTAAATCCAATGTAAGTCTCCTGTATTTAAAGCAATGCAGTGAAATATTACATATGCACTTTTTTTGTCCAGTGTATTATAATTATTTAATAATTTTTATATAAGTGCATAGTTATATTTTAAATGGATAAATAATGGAATAATTGGAAATCACATACTGTATATACTTGTCTTGTGCTGCATAACCCCTTTGTTTTTTTTCCTGAAATATCATATGGTGGAGAACCGCAAGGGGCATGAATATGAAAGACATTCCTCTATTGGAAAACAGCAGACAATGGTTGTTTTTAACTGATTATTTGCAGATAATGAATATGATGGTCCTTCCTTCCTACTCACACTTGCGTCATCCTCCAGTATGACACCGATGCTGCCTAATCACAGACTTTGTCACCATTGTGTGTTTTTCTGAGTCATGCATTTGGAGTTGTGCAATAGAAACTGTCAAAGTTATGTAGCTTGATAGACTGTTACTGTATATACATGTTTTTGCATCTCACCTGCAGTCCTTACTACAGTTCTCCTCTGTTATCCCGTCCTCATCTTCACCCCATAAGTCCACAGCTGAAAAAATTAATGCCACTAGTACAGCGAAGCAGCACACCAGGGCAAAGATCACGATACACTTCTGCTGAGACTGCAAGAAAGAGAAAGAAAACAGCATTGATTTTCACAGTGTATTTTCTACTCTTTAACACTTCTGTAAAAACATGAGGCCAAAGTGCCCCAACCTTGACTCCCATTAAGCTGGCAGCTCTAGATGACCATCTTTCTGATTTAATGCTCAGCTCAGCAGGTCATAACATGATATGGAGGTGAATTTTACTCAAACATGTACAGTACAAGGTCTTTGTTTATTGTAAGAGTCGAAGTTCCATATAAAGAATGCGAGTCATACAAGAAGAGAGGAAAGAAACAAACAAATGGAAATGGATGCTGCTTGTGTTTGGGAAAAACCCAAATGGTCCCATATGGAAGAGAGTGTCATGTTCTATACACTGTAGATTTTGCAGTGTTAATTTGGAGACAATGGGACCAAATACACTCTAGAAGAAGTTAAATAAACTCTCTAAGTGTTGATTTAACACTGCAAAATTTACTGTTTAAGAGCAAAGAAAATGTAAAAGAGAATGTTTCACAGCTGTTACTAATGGACCAGTTCATCTCAGTCTATCCACCGTATAAGAAAAAAGGTCCTACAAGAATTCAATACTGTCACACCCACTTTGCCAGGATTATACTCATTATTCACACACCTAAAATAATAGGTTAATGTAATTTGTTATCACCTGGTTCAATGGTCATAACAAAGAAGCAGAACACCATAAGGTAAGTTTAACAAAAAGATGGTTTCTTAATTCAAATTCAAGCCAAATTAAACCAAATTGAACCAAATTAAGAAAACACACTAATATATCGAAGTATGTAAGTGAAACATCAGTGGAATCAGTAATGTAGGTGTGCACAGGTGAGCATGTCATTCTCAGTAGAAAGTCAGTCCTACTCTGTACATCCTTAATGCATATGTTTTAATAATGTTCAGTGTTTGATACATGTGACATCTGACAGTGAAGCTACAGATCACAACAAAAGCCCCTTTTGCACCTTAGGATTTATATAAACATTGATACGTTTCCACCAAAATCACCCAAGGGAAAAACAAACAAACAAACAAACAAACTTATCACTACACCTCCCATGAAAATAGTTAGGAGGGTGGTAGGATTTTTGAGATTCCTCAGAGTTCTAGAGAGAACACTGATTGGTGGAACATGCTTGTAATGTTTCACCAGCCAGTATGTGTCTGTGTCTTTAAGGAGCAAAATGCATGGGTTTATTTGAAATGTAGTAAAACACAAGAAACAACAGAACAGCTCAGTGTCCTCCATGCTGGTGTATTGTGTTGTAGAAATGAGGAACGTGGATTTGACAGTTAGTGTTTTTGGCTTCATTGTCCTTAAGCTTCTTCTTACTCCCACCTAATGGACTGGAGTTGTAGTGCAGTTTCTTTTATCACTCCATTCCTCTGATTACGAAGGAGGTTATGTTTTTGCCAGAGTTTGTTTGTCTGTCTGTTTGTTTGTTTGTTTGTTAGCAAGATAACTCAAAAAGTTATGGATGAATTTTGATGAAATTTACAGGGTAGGTTGGTAATGGTCTGGAAATGATTACATTTTGGTGGTGATCTGGGGGAGGGGTTAAGACAACTCAAAATCTGATGGATGGATTTTAATGAAATTTTCCAGATGTAGGGAGTGTCACAAGGATCAAATTATTACATTTTGGTGGTGATTCTTGGTGAAAGAATCAGCTCTCAGTTGTATATATTTTCCAGAACTTTGCGGTGAAGCGGGAAAAACAAGCCATACAGATGAACTGGAATTCTCTTTTCTAGGTTTAAAAAAATCCTAGAAGTGAAGGTTCCTGAAAATGTTGGTGGAAAGGGATATACTATACTATAATATACTGACATATAGTGAACAATTTTGGTCACAGAAATGTTTTTTTGGGTTCAAATCAAAACTTAGAAACTTGGGTATGTTCTCTGTCTTGGAATGTGGCTGTAATATTTGCTATAATGTTTTTTTGATGGACATTCATATGGCTGTTTGCAGTATTTTGAAATAAAATAGCAGGAAGTCCTAGAATCTTTTTTTTTTTTCTCCCTATAAAATGTATGTAATGTAATAATGTGTGATTACATAACTTTGTTGTGCTCCATAAAAGGGGAGTTTGGGGCCCCTGAGAATATATGATGGCTCAAAGTATAAGCTAACAGGAAATTATTGTGAAAAAATGATGGAAAGAAACATCCTGAGGGCTGGAGTTGGACCCTGGCCTATGAATTCTGCTTTTTCCGACACACCAAAATTGGTAATAAAAACAAATCCCTGCGTTATGTAAGTGAGCAAGTAAACATTTATTTATACACAACATCTCATTCCAGGTGCAAGAAAAGTACACATACTGTACTTTGTACGCACATACCACAACATGTAGATGACCATTGAAGTGAATCAAACTCATTAAATATAAGAAAAAACTTGAATAAATGTTAGAGAAAAGTAGGCTTTGAAAAAATATAAAGACATATGAATTAAAACCAATAAAAGTGTGAATAAAATATGAAAGTGTCAGTGTAACTGGAACCATATTAACAAGAATAACAGCTATAATATTCTTACTATAGGAAAAATATAAAACCTACCACACTGGTGAATTGTAAGTGTCTCTAGAGGTGCAGGATTTATGGTTCAGTATATGAATTATTTTGCATATCAAGTAAAGGTCTGATTCCATGTTGTATATGCTTCCCTGAACACCATGGGGCATGAATACTGACATTTTCATCAAACCACAGAAAAACCACAGGAACTTAAACATGCTTTCTATGTATTGAACCGTCCAGTCACTGATGACGCCTTAACTATTTGTAAAACAATAAAATGTGAAACCACAAGAGGCGGAAAAACGAATTATCATCGAGCAGATCAGGTCATTAACTTTGTATCCTCAGAGACAAATCTCATATCATACACCATCGACCTCTGCAAGACAAACACACCGAACACATTGATAATTTTTGGGGGTTTATTGTAGCTAAAGAGATTCATAGCCTTAGCTCCTCATGTGGGAATTAAATTAATCTAGCATCGAGACAAGTGAGTGTCCCCAGTGGACCAGTCAGTAGATAGGCAGGGACATTCAGTTCCACACCCTAATCCCCACACAACCATCTATCTAAACTGATGTCTGACAGGAGCAGAGTTTTTTTGTGCTACTTGGTAACATTAGCGTTCAGAATATTATCAGTCAATTCTTATGTGCATTCAGAGTGTCTCTAAACAATCAATCCAAATCAGGTCCACAGTGTATCACTGCATATTATATTGAATGAGCAACAATTACCAATGATGCTCAGGAAATATGAAGGGAAATAAGTCATATTATCTCTGCACCATGAATACTTATAAAGAACAAAAATGACAGAATAGGGTGATTCCAATGCTAAGGACCAGATCCAGAAAAGGAAGTACAAATCAATGTAAATAAGACCAAAACATAACTAATAATTCACCAAAATTCTGTAGTTTAATGAAGTGTCACATAACTTAAAGTATGTTTTATATTTCAGATTCTGCAAAATAGACACATTTTGTTTTTATTACTGTTGTACATTCTGGGCATTCTAGTTCCCAATGATGCTAAGCACTTGTTTTAATGAGAAGGAAGCGAGTCCAAACTTTTGACTGGCAGTGTAAATCAAAATTCGAACATTTAGCATTAAATCAGGCTATTTTTCAAATACACTTTTTGGGGGAATGAAACCCAAAAAAATTCACAAATAATTCAGTACAAATAATCACACATATTTTGCCTGATTCAGGTAACAATAACTGCAAAGCTGGTTGAAAACTCACCCCTGACTCATTCTGTCTCTTCATTAAAAAAGGCTAGGCTTGGAAAATATTAAATGACACCCCAGTGATACCAGGCATGACATCTTAAATCAGATATTGGATGGTTTATATCAGTTATAACTGATTCCCAGGATGTTTGACTTTAAATACATCACCTTATGATCTTAAAATCCTGGGCTCAGAGCACATGACATGTCATGTGACTGTCTGACTGTCAGATTACGACTGGTCTGCAGTTCAGAAATGATCACTGCTGTGCTTTATGTCAATGTGTACGGTTCCTTTTGGAGCTCACACATTTAGCTATGACACAAAACAGAAGTCAATGTTAATTCAACTGGATTTGACACATTAGAAGAAGGCGTTGTAGATAATTACCAAAGAAGCATGAACGTTGGCTTGTAATCTGTGAGTTAAGTTATAGAATAGAATAGAATAGAATAGAATCCTTTCTTGTCACAGTAAGCATTGTTGCCAATATATACTGCAAAAGTTTGTTTAGCAGCTCCACATGGCAGTAAACCACACAAGAATAAAAACAACAGTAATAATATAAATAAACAGTATGAGTCACAGTTAAAAATAAATAAATAAATACACACAGAAATAAATAATTCTTTTCTTTGTGGATTACTTTATTTTCTTTGTGGATTAATTTTTGTGCTAAAATACAAAGCAACAAAAAATGTTGCCTTGTATATAAACAAGTGCCAATAGTTGGTCCTTCTGGTGTCCAGAGGACGCCATCCCCAGAGTATAGCTGACAGTGGTGAGTCCATGCTTTACTGTAGGTAATAAACCTCCAGGAAGCATGGTAGACAGTGTCAAGCTTCTGAAGACGATGAACAAAAAGACTAATGTATAAAACATAACTATATATACATAGAAATACATAATTTGTACATACAAATCTGGTTTTGCCCACATGTTTCTGTAAAAAATTAGCTACAGCTTTATCAGATTTAATCTTTAGCACAAAAATCTTCTCAAATGAACAACTTTGTATACTATTTTAATTTACAGTTTAATTAATTAATTAATTAATTCATTCATTCATTCATTCATTTTCCTAGTCATTGCTAGAGTCTAGTACTCTTGTTTTTTGTTTTTTTTTTCATCAGGTTGGTCTGCCACCACAGAAGAACCTATGCACTTAACAAAAGCAAACTCAGTTAACCTTGGCAGGGTAAAAGTAGGTTCAACGTAAACTGCCCCTCATGGTTCTGCAGTTAAATGAAGCCTACAGAAGACAGTCTGCCTGCTGGACAATAAACCATTGAGGACTTCTCATATTTACAGTGTTTGTCTCAGTGACCCAGTACTCTCTTCACATGTGGTCAGATGTGCATTAAAGCACATATATGAAAAGGTCAAAGTGAAAGCGTACACCAGGGACAGTGGTACTGTATCAGACACTGGAGCACAGCCAGAAATCAATAGACCTTCAATTACAGGAAGTATTCTGACACAACAGTAGAAAAAGTCTATGTGCTGGAGTGTTATATTTGAAAAGCAGGAGACTTACCAGACCACAGCTTATTACTATGGAAGTGTGTCATGAAAACAATCATTTTTACCAATATGAAAAACATGACGTGACAACAAAGACATGCCTATAACAAAGCACCAAAAGATTACACCATACTGTAAACACTCCACCTAATGGCACTGGATGTAAAAGACATGATTTATGAAAACACAGGAGAAGGTTCAAATCAAAATTATCACAAAATTAATGATGTGGAGGAAGGGGACAGTTTATTGAGGACATGTGATGGTCCAAACCCCCCGGTGGAGAAAGTGTAAAAGTGTCTTTATCATCTGAGACACCCCAGGGATTCCAGACCCTTTCATCAGATACTTGAGAAGTTCTATACTGAAAGTGGATGATGCATAGGAGGCTATAGTCTACATTTCAGAGAGCCTGGTACAGAGGGAGTCCACACACTGCAAGGATCTAAATTAGAACTGTCAAATGATTGACATTTTTAATTGGGTTAATCACAGGTTTGCTTTGGATTATTCTTGATTAATGATCATCAAAACACTTTATGTTAGTTGACTGTGCTGTCTCTGGGGGGGGGTATTGTGTATATTTTCTACACAATACGCAAAAAAAATGCAGAAGAAAAAAGTGCACTACAATCCACTAAAATTCACAAAAAAGAAGAAAATGACCACAAAAAAAAGTGAAAAATTCAAAACGTATTCAAAAACTCTTCTAAAATACAGAAAAAATACCAATAAATGTAATTAAAATATCCAAAACCTATGCAAAAATATGTAATTAACATGTTTATTATTCAACACATTCGACAATTTCAACAAAACAACTGTTCTATTTAATTTTTAATCAGATTAATCATCATGATGCATTAATCCATGTTAACATGTTGATTTTGACAGCCCTAATCTAAATGTTACCAAGCCTATTTTCCTCATTTCTAGTCACAATAATCTCATCACACTTCAAATAAGATATAATCACCTAAAAAAAAAAAACTTTTCAGTGAGATATAAGAACTTATTTTAGCACAATAGATATTGACAATCATATTTCAAGAAATCTTATCAAGCTAATTTTTGTTTGTTCCATTATTGGATTTCTTTTTTCTTAAATTAAGCATAAGATCTTGAATTAAGCAGAAAAAAGTCTGCCAATGAAACAAGTGAAAATGATATTGGTAAGATTTATTGAAATAAGATTTTCAGGAAATGAAAATTGAGCCACAAAGAGCAGTCATAATACTGAAAACAAATTTTTATACATTCATTATTTTTTAGTATTTTAATATATTACTTATCTGTCCTATTTCTGTTGTTAAAAAAAAAGTTGAATCACTACTTTACCTGCACATCTTCTAGAATATACATTGCATGCTCTTTAACTACTTCTGCTGAACACATCAACTCAAAGACACATTTACTTTCCACCTTTCCGGATGTTTACACCCAGAGATGTTGACCCAGAGCCAACAAAATCATCAAAGACCTGCTCTCTCCCTTGGCTGGGACTCAGGAAACAGAGTCTGTGAACCAGAAGGTCAGTGGTTCGATCCCCATACATCAAAGTGTCCTTGAGCAAAACAACAGACAGGACACAAGTGGCTCCCAGACACATAACATTTTATGGTTTTCTGAGGCGTAGAGTTCAGGTCCCCACTGACCAAGGTTCCTTTTTTATTTAATATAAAACAAATAAAAAATAGTCAGTATAATATAATATAATGTTGTATTTGTCTACTTTAACCTTAATACAAGAAATATGAAAAAATGATTGTAATCATTTATAAAATAGCACTAATTACTTTTCTCCCCTAGTTTCGTTCAACCCCGTAACAGCATAACAATCACACCCTCTTTTAAAAATAATGGTTTATTCCAAGTTTCCAAAAGCTCAGGAAGTGACATCATTGAAGTCTTTTCCCACTTAAACTTTAAAGAGAGGTGAGTATTACTGTACTTTCTTACCTATATTTCATAGTTTTTATTGTCAGATTGACATTGTTACAAGCATAAATTATGTTTAGTATTGCTTGGAGAAAAACACTAATTATTGTCTTGGAAAACTTTATTAATTTGTTGTTTTCCTCGTGCCACTCCAATGTCCTAATGCTTCATACCCTAGCTAATGTCTATGGCTATTTTTTAGATAACATCTTCAACTTTGTAACATTCAAACCCATAACCAAAAAACACTGTTATGGGGATAAGTCTGTGTTAGGGGATATAAAGGTTGGCCTGTTCCCAAAAAAAAAAAAATTTAATATGAACAACCTGAAATTGCTTGAGAAAAACATATCGCATTTTAAAAAAAGATGATGCCCCAACTTTTCATTTCTACATGTGCATTAAAGATCACAAAGGAGCAAAGCTTTTAGGAATATTTGTTAAAAGTCTGGTGATTGGAGTTGACTGTTAATAACATAATTTTTTGCACTTAGACTGTATGTTTGGCACCTCTCTGATATAGAGTTTTTTTCTTATTGTGCGTATAACCACTGTCAAGACAAGGAAAAATAAAGGGGACGTATTGATTTCACTTCATCCTAAAGGGGACATGAAAATAAAAAGTCACTAATGAGATGTATTTTGGCTGAAGAGTCAGTTTTAATCACAGTGGCAGACACTGGGGTTGTTGATTTTTTTTTTCTTCTAAAAGAGCAGCAAAAGTATCCTTGAGTGACTTGCAAAAAAAAAAAAAAAAAAAAAAAAAGAAGTAATAAATAACATGATTTAGTGAGATTGCACACTGGCTGTTTTAGAAAGCTCCCCAGAGTCTTTCTAAAAAAACTCTGGCGGGTGCTGTACGAGGTGGATGGCACAATGCCAGTCTCCTACACACATGCTCTCTCTCTTTATTGCTCTCTGTGTCTATCTTTATCTCTCTTTCTTTGCAAACAAACACATGCAGACAGAGGTGAAGGCTGGGCCAGCAAGGGTGGATGTTTATATCCTGCGATCAGAGGCAGGAGTTTAAACACAGTCTGCCCTTTTCTCTGCAGCTCTTTGCCAATTCTGAACATCTTTATAATCTGCCCTTTTCTGTCCGTGGAAATATTGGCACACTTAATCCCGCTACAAGTGAGATAAAAAAAAAAAAAAGTGTGATTTGCAAAGTGTGACAGCAGCAAATATGGTGATCACTAAAGTGGAGTCGATTATTCACAAGTCCTAGTTTGGGTTATAGCACAGGTGTCAAACATGCAGCCCGGGGGCCAAATATGGCCCTTTTGATGAATTTATGAAATGCAAAAATTACACTAAAATATAAATCCTTTTAGTTCATGCATCACATTCAGACCAATTCAGTCTCATAATAACTGATAAATATTCACAAGTAAAAAAAAATGTCTCTTTGTAAATGGAAATTTTCTTCATTTAATCATACTAAAACAAGGTATAATTTCACCAAAAAAAATCAACAATCAGAATAGATATGAAAAATTGGAAATGTTAAGATAAGTAAGTAAAATTTTAATATTATTCCACCTATTACTTTATATTTTATGCATCTGTAGATTCGCTGTGCTCTGTAAGTTAGAATGTATATGTGTAAATGATAAACTAATGCCTAATATTGTTTGTTTTCATAATGTAATTTTACTTTTTTCACTATCAAACAGAGAGAAAAGTTTGGAGTTGATGTTATTTAGTTATTATTATGTTTGTTTGTTGTTGGTTTTTTTTACTGTTTTGGCCCAATTTAGAATCAACTTTAGCTGAATGTGGCCCCTGGACTAAAATGAGTTTGACACCCCTGATTTTTTGTGTTCTTGAAGCAAATCAGAAGAGCACAATAAAGAATTTAGTAAAGGACAAAGACAAAGAAAGCAGAGAAACTTAAACAACAGACAAAAGAAATAAGCCTCTCCAAAGTATAACTAGAGGAAAGCATCAGGGGTCCAATTATCCTGTGGTTATGTTGAAGAAAAGGATGAACAGAATGGTGTGGTGTTAAACTGAGAAAAGTTTAGAAACACACAACAAAGATCCATGAGAACTATTTGAAACAACCTCGACTCATTTCTCTAATGAGACCTGGAGGCACTGAGACAGAAAGACAGAGAGAGCAGTGTCACCTCATCTGTGGTAACAACACAAGTTCAGCTTTAGCTAGAATACATTATTATGGTTTAGAGAAAGTCATTTATAGTCGATAAAAGACATGGTTTGTTGTGTTCAGATGTAGAAGGAACTTTTTTTTAGGTATCTGTACTAGGGCATTAACAGAAATCATAAATTACCAATTATAGATAAAAGGTTCGAGTTAAATGTAAATAGGAACTGTACACTATGTACCAGTAATGTAATTGCTGATGAATACCATTATATACTAGAATGTAACTACTATAAGTACGATAGAGAACGTTTCCTGAAGAGATTTTTCTATGTACGACCAAGCAGTATTAAGTTTGATAAGCTCTTTAACTCAGGAAAAACTCAACTTGTCAAATTAGTTGCCTTTATAAAGTGAATTTTATTAAAGTTTAAATAATTGTTAACTAATATGGTTAATGATAACCAAAATGTCTCAAATTATCTGAGGTGCTATTGTGTAAATAGCTATCTTTTTTTGGAATACTGTTATAAATTGTCTATTTTTGTCTATTGGCCAATGTTATGCGCCATCTATCACTTTTGTAATAATGTGAAAAAAATTATCATTGTACTCTCTTACCCTGATAGGGGTCGTTGAAGTTAATAAAATTAATTCAATTCATTCAAATTCATTTAGACACGTCAACTAGTCAACACATCAACACCTGGACCACAAGTCGACTTAAATTTGGAGGAGTCGACAAGTCACATGTTGTTTCTGTACGTCTCTCTTTCTCTCGCTCTCGCTCTCTCTCTCTCTCACACTCTTTCTCTCTCTCTCAGTTGTGGTGGGCTGACAAAACAAAAGAGAGTGTCACTCTTTTACTTCACCGTAGATGAAAAAAAACAGCACGGCTATCTGAAGAGGCATTCGCTAGCTAACCTGAGTATGAGTAGCAGTGCAGACGACATGCATTAAGACAATGCGCTCTTTTTCCAAACATGATGTGGACAGTGTGGTGTACGTCTTGTCGGCCGTTGACTTAAACTTTTTGTACATAATACAAAAAGTGAGGATGCGTGACAGACAGTCCGATGATTGATCATTTTGATTTAATGATGAGATGTTACTAAAATATATAATATAAATTTGATTGTAATGAAGTTAAAGAGCAGGAATTCAGAATTGTGCTCAGTTTATTTAGGCTGAAGAACAGGTTTATTCTAAGCTCTTACTTGAGTGTTGTCACATATTATCATCTGGATACCATAATCAAAACTCTGGTGTGAATCTATGGATTAAGACTTTACAGTTTGTATACTTTCCAGTGATTTATGATGTTCACACTGCTGCTGATCTTGACCAGCTTTACTCTGGCTCCTGCACGAAAAAAAAGAAAAAAAAAGAAACACGCTTTTATGGCTATATCTGGATCAGTCTGTCTAAGCGTAACAAAACACTCTCCATATTCACTCACACCTCATAGCTGACTGATGTAACTTCTGAGGTATTACAATGGAGCAACACTCCTATGGAGCAAATGGAATCAGACTAATCTCAGAAAGCAGCAGTGTAGCAAAGTGGATAAATGCCACAGAATAGAAGAAGACATTAAATTATTCTCACTGTTTTCACCAGCAATAAACATAAACTGTCCGACTAATGCTAGGGAAAGAAAACCATCTAAATATTTTCAAGCTGTAATTGCCTCGCCTGTTTTATATGTACAACGCAGGACCTCTGGCTCTCTATATTGAGTGGCTTTCAGATGCCAGAGGTGCAGAATGAGTGACAGCATGAGAGCAATATCAGGCAGCTGCTGTCATGTTCCTCAGGATCTGCTGAGGATGCAAGACTGCATGTGCATGGAGGTATTTGTGTGTGTTTTGCTGCTCTGGGCAAAAAGCTGCAAGTGCTTCATTTCCAATAAACTGTCTGGTTCCTCACTCACTTACTGTCTCTATTTAGAGTAAGGCCAGATTTCATACAGTTATGCCTGTCACTATATTATGTTTTGTGTCTGAGTCAGTCTCTGTGCAGTATCACTCCTGTTTATCATATCTCTCAACGGAGTTTGGGGGTTATTATGTTTTGGTCTGACCACTGTTGCTGGATCTGCTGCTGCCAGATATTCTTGGTGTTAACACAATGACTTGAAAAATATTGGGTTTAGAAATGTCTTATTTTTTATACCAATGAATATCACAGGGAGGAAGAACTGATTTGATTTTGGGTGATATGCCTTTTCTAGATTGCCCACAAGGGGGTGCAAAAAAAGTTTAAAATCACTAAACACTATTTTATTCATATCCCTGGAAGTATTTGTCTGATTGACGTCAAATCAAGTGCAAATGAAAGGTCATGACCTGGGGATGTTTCACCTCATGACATCTTTAAGAATTGAGGGCGTTCAGGGCTATACCCGTAGCCATCCCTTCTGACGGCATATGCCTAGTTTCAGTGTCTGCTCTTCTCTTTCTCTGTGCACCTCAGTTACTGTAGGATAGAAATAGTCATTAGTCTTTATTTAGTCTTATACAAGTTTAATAGTTTTGTTTTTATTTTTAATCTGAAAAAATTAGATGTTGATTTATTTATTCTTTCACAAGAAACCTGTGAATAAATAGTGATTTATGTTGTTAGAAGTGGTAACAAGTGGTGCTAGGCACAACAAACCCCACGCCTGACACATGTCGTAGCATATTTTGGCATTGATACAACTGATGTCATTATGTCTATGAATGTGCTGTTGTCAGCCTATCAAATAATTTATTTATGTTAAGTTGGAAATACATTGGAAAAAACCCCAATGTGGTATGAATTTACTTAACAATTTTAGTACTACAGCACAGAAACAACAAAGAACAAAAAAATCAAACAGAACCAGAAACAATAAGTAATAGTTATAATAGAGAAGTAAGGTCTGTCTTTCCAGTTTCAGTACAAAGTTAACATTTTATGTATATATATATATATATATATATATATATAAATTAATTAATTAATTAATTAATTTTTTTGGTTCTGCAACTGAAACATTAATAGTCAACAGCATTCATGTTTATATAAGTTAGTGTGACCAGCTATTTGCTACAACCTCATAAATACATACTGTAACTAACATCGTGCTGTGCCGTCAGCTCAAATAAAGTGCTGCCATTGGTGAAAATAATGATATTTTCCATAAACAACTCTAGCTGACCATGTGCAAGGTGTACATGAAGCCCATGCACAGGGTGGTGTGTGTGGGAGGGGTTCTGAGGTGAGCCCTGATATGGGTACATTAACCCACATGATGACTGCCTAAAACTACACCACGGTTAGTCCAGCAGATTCAATCTTTGATGGACAACATAAAAATTCAGAGAAGACAAGACGAGTTTCTCTGAGCAAACAGAAGTATGCGTTGTACATTTCTTTCATCACTGTTGCACCTTTTGGCCGATGATTCAAATAGAATTATGGGAAATCTTTCTACCCTTCAGTTCATAGTTTGGTCCTGGTTTGTCTCCATTTCAAAGGTTATACAGCCCTTCACCTTTGCCCTTTCCCTCCATCTAATTACAAATAGGGACAACACTACCTCTACACATGAATCCACAAAATGGAGGGGTAGGAATAAGGGGTGAATTGGGATTCAGCGTAACAGTCAGATTTTCTTGATGAATACTGAAGGCACTTTCAGTATAAAGTAAAAATGATCCATAACAACTTTTTAAATAATTGCTGTGTGTTTTTCACCTGCTATATGTACCATGAAAGTCATTTTTTATCATTATTCAGAGTAAAAAATAGGTGGAAAGTAGTGATCCGTTTTCCTCTGTCTCTGAAATGACTGTGTTTCGCTCTGTTCATTCTGTCACTGGCTGTCACCTCTGAGCTGCTCTGTTCTCCTCCTATATAGAAAATGACAGCACAGTGTTCCTCTCCAGAGATACCGCGCTCTTACTTTAGCTCGCTGACTGTTGGTGTAGGCTGTCTGAGTGAATGCAGGTCTGTGAGTGCTCTCCCAGCCGGATGAGCAGTCAAACAACCCTGCCCTTATCACCATCTCAGCAGCTTTACAAGGACGTGGCCTCATAACAACAGGGCTCATCTTATGGCAAAGAAAAGAAGCCAGGCATTGGAGGGATTTCTAAGTAACTGAGCGTAGAGTAAAGTCCTGAAGAGTGTTTTTTATAAAGGAAAAACAGAAGATAAAGCATCTTGGATGAGTAGGAAATGTCCTCAAGACTACTAAGCAAGTTTACGTGACTTTAAAAGTGCAGTAGCTGTTTGGCTAATGGCCCTTTTTCCATCTCTGGTTTATTTCAGAAAACACTGATCTTCCTCACTCGACACTACCGGTCAAATAAAAGAAAGGAATGAATGACCTAATTGTTGGTGCTTGGGTCAGATGGCTGGTAGCCCAGGGAAGTATGAGCTATAGGCCTTTGAAGATTTTCCAACATCAGTCTGTTTGAGAACTCTGTCAACTCTTCAGCATTTATGGATCTGCTCACTTATGAAGTGATGACAACAGGAGCTGGTCATAACAATATCTGTGAGCTTCAAATATCCTGAAACAGCACAGACATTTAACTAAGTAATATAACTAATACAGTCAGTAATATACTGTGTATATTTGTGTAACACACATAAGATGCTGTGTATTTATGACTACTGTATTTTCATGACTATAAGCCACTATTTTTTTTTTTTCATATGTTTTGAACCATGAGGTTTATACAAAAGTGCTGTTCTGTGGATTTTTCTTCCACTACAAGGGGCGCTATAACTAGAATTAGAATCAAAACTACTAAGAACAATCAATGCAAAGAAGAATACCTACTTTTTCTTTAGCAGATAGAACACGGACGACAAATTAGCAACTGTTAATTATTTTTCAAATCCTCAACCCTTCATCATGGAGACAGATGTGACGAAGCATTTCTGAGGTTGTTTAACTTTGACACAGAAGAAGACAACTTCATGGGGTTCAACGAAGATAATTAAAGTGATTTGTGATTTAAAACATGGGAGAATGAAGATAAATACTGGTTATTTTTGTCTTGGTTCTGTTTTAATCAACAAAGTTGCTGCTGTGTAAAAAGACACTGTTCAGGTACAAACATGTAATTACATTTACAGTTCAAAATTGTTCTGTACATGTAGTAAATATCTGATTTTTCAACATAGATATCTGCAGCTTATAAGCCGGTGCAGCTTGTATATTCCTTTTTATTATATATTTTAAAAAATGCAGTAGATGCAGCTTATATACAGGTGCGGCTTATAGTCCAGAAAATACAGTAAATGTGTTGGCGAATGTTAAAATAAAGTCTATGATGTCTATATTACTGCTAAAAATAACTTCAAAGGTAAACAAAAGTCAGTGTTTCCTTGGCCAAAAACATCTTCTCTCATGACTTTCAGATTTCTAATCCGTCTTTTCCATCATATCAATGGAAAGTGAACATATTGGGACATTATTTTCACACAACAGTGGAGATGGAGAAAAGTAAAATCTACAAGTAATAATTTTCAGTCTAAAGATTTTCTCTCAAAAGATTATTGCTGTTAATAAAAATCTGTCACTGATATTTTTTTTTAGATATACTGCTAATATAGCTCAGTGTTCCACAACACAACATATTTAGGTGTTGTTGATTCTGGGTTGAATGCATGATGTAGTTTTATGTTTAGTGTCCAATTACCTTGAAGGTGAAGTTATAGAGAACATCTGATGGTACTTCTTGGTCCATACTCTTGCATAATGGAAACAACAAATGTCATGTTGAATCAAGCTGTGATTGTGTCATTTTACTGTAAAATACCCCCCCCCTGCATCTTTTTACTTTTGCATTTATTTATTTAATTTTTTTTAGCATTTCCATGCCATAGATATGCATTCATATTTTTTTTTTATCACACTATTTTGTTCTACTTTTTTTTAATCTGTGCCTTTATAAATGGATAAGTCTATTACTAATGCAAAAAAAAAAAAAATCCAAGTTTTCTATTATCTGTCTTTTTTGCTTCAGTCTACAAATCAGAGGATCTAATCAATAGAGCAGGAACCTCATTCATCTTGAAGACAAGTGTACACATACCCTGAGACATGGGTATGATGTAGAATACAGAATGAACACAGTCAATAGATAGGGACGATAATTATATCTGAATGATTCAGCTGGACTAAGAGAATTTAAAGAGACACATCTGCCTTACTGAGTGTCACGTATTGTTTGAAGTATAATGAAGTGATGGATTGAGCTGTCCACCAAAGATGTTCTGCCAAATGATTCTCAAAATTTACTACAGTATATTAACTCAGGTATGCAAAAATAGTTATAAATAGTTGCAGCTCTCCGCTTTTTTTCAAAAGCAAAGACTATATATACAGACAAATGATGTGATGGAAAACTAAAGACAAAATATCATAGTTAGAGAAGCTGTCATGATAATTATGTGATGAACCAAAGAGTCTGATGGTGACTGTCATTACTATTGCCATTCAATCATTTTTACATTTTCATTTTCACATTCTGTGATTCCATTGTAAGGTAGATTTACATGAAAATAGAGCGAAAATATTTGCTCACACCAAATGAATTTCAGTATGCTGAGGGTATATAGGTTTTTGATCAGCAATATTGAAAAAAATACTGCTTGCTGAAGGTTTAAAACACATTTTTTTCTTTTTTTGGGGGCGTTTTAATGTAACTTTTATGAGTCTTGACCTATAATCATAATGAAACGGCATGAAATGAAATACATTCTTTAGAAAGTATCTGAACTTTCAAGTAAAGTAAAAAAAAAAAGAAAGAAAAAAGATTAAAAATAAAACACATATGATTTATAAATGTACATATAAAATTCAATGTTCTCTGTTCTCCAGAAGTTGATGGTGAATCAATACATCACTTCTGTGAGATTTGTGGAGATGAGCAAGTTGAACCAGCTTCACTCTCTTTAAACAACCTTCCATCTTTCAATCTGTAAAAAAAAATCTCATCAGCTCAGCTGGGAACACTGCTCCACTCTCTCTAAATTCTCTCTGTCTATCTGAACCATTCATCCCTGGATCAATTCCACATGGTTTCAGTTGGACCTATTCTGAAATCACCTGATCATTCAGAACCTCTACTGGAATAATCTGTCAGATAGCTTCATCCATTATGCCATATTTTGACAGGACATGTTAGTATCCAGAGGGTGTAAGTGTATAAGGTGTGAGGTCCTATAGAAAATACATTGGACATATATGAATGTAATAAACATTAACTTTGATGTGTGCTCATGCTATGGGGATAAGCAGTATTGAATCATAGGCAATATAGAGTGTGTTTGTAGAGTCATCCAGCACGACTGAGTAAATTAACATTTATTAAGAAGCTTAAATGAACCTGGCATTAGTTCTATATTTTTATCAGTGTTCAACCCTTGTCTTTGGTTTTCATCCAAATATGAGCACAATAAATGTTTCTTCACATGTGTGATGTAAAACTGCTGTATTTCAGCCACATCCAAAAACATCTATGTATTTTTTCTTTATTTTTTTTTTAAGGTAACAGCTGAAGAATGCTATCTAAGTACACAAACAAAACAATTTGGTACAAATTATAAAAACTATTTGATGAAAACCAAACAATGGGGACCAGTGATGCGCGGTCGATGTATCTACTTCGACCCGCTTTTTTAACTAACCCACCCGCAGCTCGGCCCACATAAATATATTTGAAAAGAACGGACCGGACCCGCTTCTCGACCCGCATTTTTAAAAATGGTCTTTATGAACATCACATACCTGCATTTATTTCCATGTTAAAATCCCATGTCATTGTCAACCTGTAACACCCCAAGAGTCATTTGAACCCAGTTTTCATAGAAAAGAAAACACCAGGAGCTGCTCATCATCTTTAAAAATCTCAGTGAATGTGTCCCAACCCTTAACTTTTTTTGTTTGTATGTTTCCGGAGCTTCCACTTTCCTAACTTGACTTTCTCTCTTTCTCCCTCCATACTGTAGGATACTGACCATGTTGTATGTCACCTTCACGGACATTCAGTTAATGAAATGTATTTACCAGGTTATTTTAATGTTTATCTCAAACGACCCGACCGACCGTAACCTGAATATCATTAAAAATATTTTTTAATGACCCGTAACTGCGAATGACCGCTCATTTCAGATCAGCCCACACATCACTGATGGGGACAGAATGTTAGTCCTGTAACTTATATATTTCAATGTTATGGTTACGAATCATCTGTGTGCATGTGTGTGAATAATTTAGTCAAAAAAATCTCTTATGCTTTGACTTGCAACCATTTTCAAAGTGTATTCCAGCTGACAGTCCGTTTAGATCTGAGACAAATTGACGTCTTTTGTGTAGACAGGCATGAAAACAAGTGCTGTGACTGATGCACCGTTCTTCTAAAGCCGAGTTAGAGAGATTGCATTTAGCACCTCTGATTTGTCTGATGTAGATGTGTGCATCTCAGCCACTCAGGACTAACAGATGAATGCATAAGGTTGTTAGAGGTGATTAAACGCAGGTGTAATACCATGGACACTTCACTGCAGTACACATCCCTGTATCTGTCAGATAATGAAAGCCAGAAAAGCTTTGAAAAAGGGAAATAGATTATACTTTAAACCAAAAAAAAAAAAAAAAAGCATAATTCATAGCATGATTCAATCGCTGTACTCACCCTCCTATGCTTCATCAATTCATGGCAGGTCAGCACAGGCAAATAAGGTTGCCTCTCCCTGTAGTTTATTGCTGACCTTTACTCTAACCTTACAATGAGTAAAGGTCATAATCTACTTCTGAGGACAAACACCAGCATCTGCCTTCAGGCTCAACTTGGCTGAGTGATATATTCTCAAAAACCAGTGTCAGTGTTTGAGTGGATGACAGTGATTGATGAATACATGAGTTCAGAGAGAGGAAGAGGAGTAACGAGGAGAGTGATTCATGACAAGAGGCTCTAAACTTGACAATAACACTAATTTCACAGTATATTGCTCAGTAAAAATCTATATTATAATGAAATACTGTGATAAAGCACCTGATATGCCATAGTGCACCATGGTTTTATTTGCTCAGTCTGGATTAATGTGTTGCTAACTTTGTCAAACTACCTCATAAGTCACACAATATTTGGTTGGTTTACTTATAGCTTATGCAATGTAATAGTAGATGCCACTACATATATACTTCCATACAGACTTACATGAAATATTCACCAATAGCCGAACACTTCTCCCAGTCATTCTCAAAGGGAATGAAGTCTGAACTTTGTGGGGGGCAATCCATGTATGAAAATGTAGTTTAATGCTTCCTGAACCACTCTCTCAGCTTGAACAATTTATGACTTCTCTTATTGTCACAGGCTATTGGAATATGTCTGTGTCATTAGTGAAGAAGAAACTGGGTCATTCAGTATATTCTGGTTCAGTTAACTTCATTTTCTAGACACATATAGTTTCTTAAAGTTAAATGTGGTCAATCAACCCTATCATAACACTACCCCCACAGGCTGTACTATGGGTACAATGCATGATTGGTAATCACTTCAATCTGCCTCTCTTCTCACCCATCATATATACCCATCACTCTGTAACAGGGTTCATTTAATCTGGACTCATCTGACCACATGACCTTTTCCACTGAAACACAGTCCAATATTTATGCTTCCTATCAAACCCATGGTTGTTTCAGTACTGAATGCATCAGTGAAAGAGTTCAAAAACATGATGTATTAAATCACTGTAGTCATTTTTAAATTGGATGAGTTTTACCATTGGCTTAGTTAAGACTCCAGACTGTAAATATATATATATTTTGGTTCAAAGGTTGTAATCTGTATAATCCAATAATCCTGTCATCAGCATTTCTATTATCATTTTCACACACAAAAGAACAGTAACTTCTAAATTTGGTTTACATATTGAAAATGATGAGTTTTCAGTGTCATTTTAATACCATAGCTTGTATCACCATGTGAAAGTATTCCTCTAAAAGCATTTTCTACCTGCATATAATTTTGCAAAGGTACCATTGCTGCATCCTATACACAAGACAACTGTGGTATGTTTAAAAATGTACAAAGTAGAAAGCAACCAATGAATACATGACACCTATCACTAGTGACGGCTATGTGAGGTTAAAAGGTCATTCTGAATAATTCCCATACACTGTACTAATGTTAGTTTAGAATATATATAAACTTTATTATAGGCTCAAGGCCCACAAGGGAAGCACAATACAAACATCAATTATATACAAAAACAATTCACATTCATATACATACAAACATTAAAAACTAAATAAATTGAATGTTTTGGTATAACAGAAAAATTGTATGGTTTGTTTACTTGCATGGAAAAGTGGCTTCACTTCTTAAAAGTAGTTTTGATAGAGGGGAGGTCACGCATTCTTATATTTTGTATTTTTTATTAGTAGTGAATGGAGGCAAGAGATGTTCAGTGTTAAAATTCCCAACTAAATTTCACCTATACTGTAAACAACTTTGACATTAACAAGACTTTTATACCTTGTAGGGATATTTAATAGACTTTCTTTTGAGAACAGTGAGCAGATTGTGTACAATTATTGAGATTTTAACTATATTTATTGCACCTTCACCTAGTAAATCTGTAACTTACTCATTCTATATGGACATGAAGGGAAATTACTGTTGTAGACACAAGTCTGCACTGACTTTTGCTTTTTGTTTTTGATTTTTCTTGTTTCTTACAAATCTATGAGGTGTGATCTTTCATTATGTCTGTGTGACCATATTTATCTGTATAGTATGTTGCAGTATGAGACACTCTGATCATGAAGTTGAGTCACACTTTCTAGATCTCATCTTGTGTCTTGATTACTGATAAAATGCCATTACCACAGCCAGATCTACTTTCTCACTGTCACTTCCTTCAGCTATTCTCTGTTCTGCCAAGCAGCTGCTCCCATTGATCCCAGCTGGGTTCTCAAAATCAATACGTTAATTATAGTCCCATTAAAATGACACGAAAGCCCAGCCAACCATGATGAGACCTAAACAACTACACCATCAACACATCTCTCTCTGTCACTGAATCGAGTCGGCGTTCTCCAACTTTTTCCCTGTTAAAGTTGAAATCATTTGGTTAAAGTCTCATGGGCAGTAGCACAAAAGACTTTGTTTCAGTCAAACAATACTTCTGATATTATCCAGTAAGCATTTAGATGGTGGGGGGGAAAAAGTGTGAGCTGAAAACTATGGAGAGACTTTTGTGCTTTCTTTAAAACTCTCTTTGCATGTTCAGCAAAAAGACCAAGAAAAATATGTGTCAGGATCTTTATCAGCTTCTTTTGTTCCATTGGTCTTTTTAGATCTATAAGGTACTGCAATACAAGTGTGATCTATCTATCTATCTATCTATCTATCTATCTATCTATCTATCTATCTATCTATCTATCTATCTATCTATCTATCTATCTATCTATCTATCTATCTATCTATCTATCTATCTATCTATCTATCTATCTATCTATCTATCTATCTATCTATCTATCTATCTATCTATCTATCTATCTATCTATCTATCTATCTATCTATCTATCACGCCATTTAAATTTGACCTGATGGTGGTTGTTGGTATAAATACTCATCCACAACATATATCTGTATAAGATATAATATAAGCAACCACCCACATCTATCTGAGGTAACACCACAGTTTGTGTAAAGTGCTCAGTGCATGTCCAGACTGTATCTTTGATTCCACCTCACATGTCACCAACAAAAATAATCAGTTTTCTTGGTCATTTCGTGCTGTTCTTTGAGATAGGTGAAAAAAAGTATTAAACTATGTGGTATTACGTAACTACAAGTCTGGTCATGTTGAACATATTTTCAGTCGAGACAGAGAGACAGTAATATAACATCATATGTAACCAGGTGGTAAAATAGATATATTTACAAGGACAGATATGAAGTTGTGTGTTGAAGTTGACATCACAAATGCTACTTTTGGGTGTGCACTGTTTCTATGTCTATCTATTCAATGGTTTTACAACAATCTGACTTTTTTGACTTGGTGACATAATTCAGGATCATTTGTCTTTTACCACAGGACTACAATTCAACCTTGCTGTACATGTGCACCATTGTATGAGTAATTCACTTAACGAACTATGGCTCATGAATATTATTGCCTAGAAATACAAATTGAAATTGGCAGCACAATTGTCACTGGTCCACACTGAGCTCATACGTGCTCCACTTAACAAGTGCGGCCTTTCCTCAGTCAGTTCACATGTTCATTTCATTGAGATAATATTGCAATCGTGAGATGAATGAAGCCCCCTGTAGAACAACAGAGAGGGATGAGTATTCATGTCTCTATCTCTAATGCTAACAATGAATGAGGTGTTTTGTTGTTTTCTGATTGCTAGTGAACTCTTTACCAGAATCCATCAATCACATCCTCTACGTTGGCTTCCCAAATGGCTCTGAGACATTTGAAGCTTGACTTTTCTTTTGTGTTTCCTTTTGTTATATGGTATGCATAGTTGTACTGTTTCTGCAAAGCTGACGATGCAAACCCCATTTTCTCCACCACAGACTCACACAAAATAAAACACAAACTGCTAGGTAGACAAAACCTCTGACCTGTACGCCAAATCAACTCATTTCATGCCTCTTTTTGCAGTTCCTTCCCTTTTTAAATTAAAGAAACTCCCATTATTTTAACAATAAACTAACAATACTGCTGTTAGAATAAGCTAGTGCTGTTATAGTGATACATGAGACCCTGTATGTGCTTAACAGGACTTTAGCAGTGTTATCATCTTACTAAAAAGTAAATGTTTCTGCATACTCCTGCATTTCTACCTACATTTCCCACTATCCCATAGCGTTTCCTGTCTTATCTACATTAGCAGTCATATCCTATTGCCAATGGTCAAGTCACAACCATCTACTGTCTGCACATGTGTTGTGTGTGTGACACTGTGTGTTGAATCAGCAGGATGTTCAATTACACAAGCTCAGCTAGTGTGTATAGACATAGAGGATGGCTTACTGGGTATCCACACAGACACACAGAACCTCATATTCTCCATGAGGTAAAAGTATTTCATTAATTCTCTGCCAGTAGAGCTGCTCCGGCATGATCCTGGGACATGCTACAGACCTTGGCTAAATTACCATGATGGCACAGAACAAAGGAAGACAGAGACCAGCAGAGCAAATCTGAGAGAGAGTGTTGTGAATTGATTTACAATAAGAGCTCAGCTCTTTTTCTTTAATTTAAAGTGACTTTTGAGGAGTATAGTATATCTATTTTAAAATGTCCAAAAATGACTGAAAACTATCCCACATGGTACTTCAGGAATATAAACTAAATTCAATTCAGTTTCCTCCAAAATGTCAAATATTGATGAACATGTACAGAGATTTTTTTTTTCAGAATGTGTAAAAAAAAAAAAAAAAAGAAGCAGTTGCAACCATACAAATATATCTATATACAAACAGGTGGAAAAAATAGTGGTGCAGTGGTTAATATTAGAAGGTCCTCACCTTGATCCTAGAAGGTGAAATTGTTATTTTAATTTTCTTTTAGGTGTGAATTTAACATCTTAAATGATTAACTGCTTCCTTTTTTATTCCTTTTTTTTTTTTTTTTTAAAGCAAATTGGCTTTTATTTCAACATTGTGATCTTGCAATTAAAATGGCACCACATTGTTTTTCATTTATTTTCTGAGCCCACTTTATCCTCACTAGGGTCATGGGGGTCACTTGGAGGTTATCCCAGCCACATATTGGTGAAGGCGGGGTACACACTGGACAAGTCGGCAGTTCGTTGTAGGGCTGACATGTAGAGACAAACAATCACTCTCACATTCACACCCTTACCTTACACTGTGTTGCAGCATTATTTTTCAATTTACAATTTCATTTTCTCAAACCAATAGAAATAGATTATTTCTTCATACAAATCTGGTTTTGTTCACATACTCTTCCTGTAAAAACTACACCTGCATTTAGTACAAAAATCTTCTCAAACAATTTTGCATTCTATTTTCACTTTCTATTTTCATGCTTTTTGCTGTTAAATCTATGTTTTTTTAACAGTGTTTTACATTTCATCTGCTTACATCAGTCCTGTGATGAACGAGTGACACCATCCATTGCTAGCTGTAATAAACTCCATCATCTTTGTGAACCTCCAGAGTATTAAGCAGGTTAGAAAATGAGTGAATGAATATCTGGTCGTCTCTCTGCAGATTTTTCAGGTATCTTTTCTAGTATTTTGCTTGTGATTTATGAGAATCTTATTATTAAGGTTGTTGTCTCGTCCTGTGTTATAAATGAGTTTTCGTGTCTAGTTCATTAGTACAGTGACTTCAGCCCATTAGCTGATTGACAGGTGACAGGTGACAGGGCTACTCAGACTCCAACTCCAAACAGGACCAGGTGGGTAAGGGGGCCAACAGTCTGAGGCTTCATCCACTGGCAGTTCCAGTACCACCACTGAAACCGAAAGTTCAGTGTCCAGCTAAAGTTCTTCCAAAACTGAAGACACTGAGCCCAGTTTAGTCCTGGTGGCTCTAGCATCCATGATGCTGTGGGTAAATTTGCTCATGGTTTGATGTGTTTTTTTTTTTTTTGTTTTTTTTTTACAGTATTGCTCTGGAAACCACACCTGCCTGTTTTCTTTCTTTCTTTCTCTCTCCCTCCCTCTGTTTCTTTCTTTCTTTCTTTCTTTCTTTCTTTCTTTCTTTCTTTCTTTCTTTCTTTCTTTCTTTCTTTCTTTCTTTCTTTCTTTCTTTCTTTCTTTCTTTCTTCCCTCCCTCTGTTTCTTTCTTTCTTTCTTTCTTTCTTTCTTTCTTTCTTTCTTTCTTTCTTTCTTTCTTTCTTTCTTTCTTTCTTTCTTTCTTTCTTTCTTTCTTTCTTTCTTTCTTTCTTTCTTTCTTTCTTTCTTTCTTTCTTTCTTTCTTTCTTTCTTTCTTTCTTTCTTTCTTCCCTCCTTCCTTCCTTCCTCTCTTCCTTCCTTCCTTTCTTTCTTTCTTTCTTTCTGTTTTAATTATACCTGAATAAAGTTTAGAGACAGAGATATGAGCTGTTCTCCAGAAGGGCGTTCAGCACTAAATCTGCACTGCAGTTAAATTAAAACTGAACAACACTTCACCATGACCTTTTCATAAGATTTGTGGTGCCTACACCCTAACACCTACCATAATTTAGAAATTAAAGAGGTAGAATGACTGTACTGTATATAGCATGGAAAGGCAGAATCCATCAGTATCGTAATAAACAATGTGTTCAGTCCATCTGCCAGCTTTGTTCCATTTCACTGCCTGTGTCTCCAATGTCTGTTCCTGTCATCTCACTACTGTCTGTAAATAAGGTGTAAATGCCAAAAAAAATAAAAAATCCACATGAGCTTACGGTTTGTTTGCTGGTGCAGATCTGTCATACTCTCACATCTGAATTTATCTGTGCTCAAAACAAGCATCCCAGAGGGTTAGAAATGCCACTGGTCAGGACTTTATCTTAAAAAAGCTGCTTTTTAATCTTATAATATGGAACAACAGTTATAAAAACACTGTGCTTTATGTGTGTGTGAGTGTTTGCCAGTCATGGGTATGTGGTTGATGCATAGGTTTTACCTTGAGCAAAGTGTATGTCTGCATTTTTATTATCTACGGCCCTGAGGATCTGCCAGTTGTGCGTGTCCCTGACCATCCTTCCTTCATGTAGACACCAGGGATGCTGATACTCACAGTAATGAGCTTCAGCTGGCACATTAGCTCCTGCACCACTTAGATGGCAGTTTACAACAGGACAGAGCTAACTTTAAAATCACTGAGTCTGAACTTTTTCGACACTGATTTTACCCTCTGCACATCAACTTGCATCATGCTGAGCTCAGACAGATGTGTCCATTAAAAAGTTTCTGTCCTATATTAAGGAACCACCAACGGCCCACTAAGCTTTGCCAAGTTTAGCGGTCATAATGTTTAACCCAAAAACATAGGATTCCCACCTATTGAGATAATATCATGAGTTAAAGGTGATTAAAGTCAGGTTTACAGCTAAATGTGTCATTAATTTTAGCTGAAAAAGTCAGTTCCTGGTTGATTTGAAGTTTTCCCAGAGTAAAATTAATACATACAGTAAAGCAAATGAGACAATGTAATCAGGCGATTATGGACTTTATCTCTATTTTGAGATTTACATCTGTTATGTTTCTTATTCACTTCATTTTGTTGACTTTTTCTATATTTGTGTACATGTTGTTGCTTATTTTGCAATTTTCTGGGGGTTTTTTGTTAGTTTTTCTTGCAGATTTTCTTGTATTAGTGCATATTTTTTTTAATTTCCACTCATATTGAACCTTCTTACTCTTTCTTTTCAGTGACAGGGGGAGAAAATGTTATGCTAAGTAAATTTCAGGAGACATAATGTGGTTGTGTTTTTTGTTTGTACAACACGAATATATTTTGTCCCGCATTTGGCTTGTTGGGACATAATCACCTAAATGGGCAATACCATCTTAGCCATGCAATCCTATTTTTTAGAATTAAAATAATAATAATAAAAAAAATGCATTATGCTCATTAAAAAAAACATAACATGACAAGTAGTTGAGTTAAAGTGTGTCTACTACACACACTGTTTGTGTTAGGCCATGAAATTGATCAATATATTATCTTCTTGTTTTATTGTCTATGTGTATTTTTTTCAGTTGCTGTGTTTTGTGCTCTCTCAGCCACATTTTTCAAGGTGACACATAAAGAACAACAAAGGAGCAGTAAATGACATTAACAATAACTAGTTTCTCATTTACGGTTCGGCTAGTTTCTGTACTGGGACACTTAAAAGACATGAAACTACTGTTAACTGAATTAGTTCCATCTGATTTGCTGTGAAAAGGGTGTCTTATAATCACTGCTCATTACTCTTTTTGTCTTCTGAGAAGCTTCTCTCATTTATTATTTTCTTCCAGATTTAATTGATTTCAATGTGATATCACATCTTTTGGACAAATTGATCATCTGTCTCTTCGGGCGGTGTTTGAAGTCATGACTGTATTGTTAATTGCATTGTGACAGTAACTTAATGAGAATTGATGTACAGTGAAGCCACAACAGGCATGAAATTAATCAGCTCTCACCTTTTACTGTCTCCACTGACAGATACAAAGTATATTTAACTGTACAGCACTCTGAAGCATCACAGTGAGTAATGTGGCTGAGGAGTCGGTGCTCAAACTCAGACACCAAGGACGAACAGACACTTTGGAGACTTCAAATATGCACTTGATTTACACTATATACTGAAATATTGAAAAATGTATTTCTGTAAAGACTGTTCCGGGTGATGTACAGTTATAGTAAAGCAACACTGCGGAAAATTATTATTAATATAATTTAAATGCTATCTGCATTAAAATGTGACATGTTTACTATTTAAATGTACAACCACACGCATGAAGATCTTAATCAAACATTAAATAAAAAGAGAATAACTCGAAGCATGAACACAAATTCTGATCTTTTTATCTGTGTGCAGATGCTATGTGCATCTCTTGTACAGTAGTAATCCATTTATAAATAAATAATGTAGTGATTAATGTGTTCACTGATAAGATCTTGTATCCTTTTGTTTTTCTCTGTTATCCGCTTGTTAGAACCAGATGATGAATAGAGTGTAGAATTGGTGGTTACAGGAGGTATGTGTGTGTGTGTGTGTGTGTGTGTGTGTGTGTGTGTGTGTGTGTGTGTGTGTGTGAGGGTCGAGGTATCAAACCACTGCATGAGTATATTTTTTCACCTACATAAGCAAAATAAATGTGCTACACACACTTCTACTATTGTTATAGTACAAAAATGAGTTGGAAAGTTAAAGTATGAGGAGCTGTTGGGTCTTTACACTCAGAGGTGATGCAGGATGAGGTACACACACGACTCAAATGTCTATCCACTTTCAGTTTCAAACTAACTTGAACTAAAGTGCAAACTGTACAAGAATGAGAACAAGCCTGGGTTTGTAAACATACACTATAAACCTGAATAAGTTAACAGAACTCAAACAAATTTAAGACAATCGATTGCCTCAATTATTTTAAATTGATAAACTTACTTTTTTTCCCCCCAGAACTTAAAATTTAGATGCTTATTAAAGTATAGTTCAATTAAAACATGACTTATTAACTTAGTATTCTAAGGTTCTGTTAGTCCTACTGGGAGACTAAGTCAGGGTTCAGTGTCTTTGTCCAAGGACACTTGGACATGTGGACAGACAGAGCTGGGACACAAACCTCTGACCCTTCAGTCATTGGTCGACACGCTCTACCAACTGAACCACAGCCACTGAATAATAGTACTGTGTCTTGTGATTGTAATTTTTTTGTTGTGATAGATATTGGTGGTTATTTACAGTGATCTGAAAATATATTTCATCATCTACTACATCAGTTAAGTTTATTTTTTTCAATCATCCTTATTTGAAACAATAGAAATAACAGAACAATATCATTCTCAGCATTTAATGACTTAATTGTTACCTCATGTTGTTAAGTTATGTTCACTTACATCCTCAATAGTTCCCCTTAATAAAAAATATTAGTTGGAAGTACTTAAAAAGAAGAACATGTTACAGCAACTGAATACATTTGGGTTAGTACTACTATTTCTGAAACTTTATGAGTATTCACAACTGAATATATTTAATTATTCTGAACATTCGGGTTTACAGTGTACTGATACAAACCCATAAAGATCCAAACATCCACTGGTGACCAAAACTATCTAGTCATGTAAAATGCTTAATACCTGATGATCCACTTATTCTATTAAAATGTGTAAACAATTGGTGTAAAATGCAGTTTGTCATCAAATATATGATCCATTTGAATGTTCAGAGGCTGCGTAGAAACACTGTCCTCCTCTACAAGTTGGATGAATGACAGTGGATGGACACATTTGTTTTACATTAAGTTAATGATATATTCTATGAAAAAAAATACGTTTTTTTTCCAGATCATACAAGAATAAATAAAACAGATGGTGAGGCAATGACACATTCAGATAATATTAAAAACACTGGTTTGCAAAAATGTCATCATCAGTGTATCAGTGTTTTGTTCAGATATCAGACAGTGATATAATGTGCTGATAATTGTTGAAATATGTACAGGATAAACTGTCTAATATATTACCTGGGGTCTTAAAGGTTTTAAAACACCAAGCACCATCATATCGGGCAATTATAAGAAAGTGCAAAGATTCATATTTACAATCCAAAAACCCATCTGTCAGTATATGTTGAGGCCAAATTCACTGTTTTACTCCAAGGATTTTCATCATTTGTTTGCCACCCTTGTCAATATCTTACTCTTGAAAACAACCATTGAATAATGCTGTTCAGTATTGTGCTGCTGAAATGGTACTTTGATGGAATATTAAACTTTCTCTGTTCTGTGTACACCCAATACATAATACATTTCATTCTTTTTCCTTCTTTTTCTTCCACCAGAGCTTGTATGATAGCGTGGAGCTTTCATTCACAGAACAGCAACAGCCAAAGTCAGTCAGGGTTCTGAAAAATTCAACATATAGTAAAAGTCCAAGGCTCTAGAGAGGAACATTTCATTTGTATCAGCCCATAAAGAAGATTAAAAAAACTAAATCTATGAATATGTTTAGATTTAATTATACTTGTCTTTGTTATTTAGCACATGTCCAGCTTAAGTAAGGGAGTGCTGTAGTTTTTCATGTCATAGACTGTTATATAACACTGCTCGACAATTAATTAGAAAGTATCTGCTTCAGATTCAGATTCATTTGTTAATCAAAGTTGGTGGAATTTGTGTTTGGTACAGCATTTCTCACATCTATTGTGTCATTAAATAATATTAACACATGACAAAAACAAGTATTCAGAGAATGCCTAATCTCACCCCTATTTTGTGCCAATCTCAAGTTTCTATGACAACCGTTTTTGAATTAGAGCCAATAATGTGATTTTGACCTTTCTACTAAATGCGACCTTGACCTTTGACCTTTTGCAATATTGATTTTGTTATATGTATATATGTATCAGTGTGTGTAATATTAGAATAACATATCCAGTATTGATTAAGTTATAGCGTGATATGTCTATGCTTGACACACACAGAAGTAAATTTTGTGACATGTCACCTTTGACCTCCAGATATCTCAAAAACTATTGGTTGTAGGTAATAACTGATAATGTGAGTTTGACCTTTTAGTTAATTGTGACCTTAACATTTGACCTTTACTCAAATGGATCATTGCATCTGATGCACATTAGCTACAGTATATGTATGTGCACATATAATTTCATGGTGATATCTCAAGTATTCATTGAGTTATAGCATGATATGTCTCTGCACACACACACACACACACAGAGATACACACACAGATACACTTTTGCTATGGTCCAAGGACACTGTGAACTGTGGTCAGTGGTAAGAGACAAATAAACCTGATGTCATTTGAAAAGTGCCATTATTAACGTACACTCTATGATGTTATATCAGTTTAGTAATATGAACCAAGAAGGATGAGGTTCTTGGCAATGGTCATAAAGAAACACCTACTTTTGTGTTGAACAGGACAATGGATTTTATTCCTCAGCAGAAAAATGACCCCTGCCTCCACACATTTTCACCCACTTTTTGAGAGTAATATGACAAAGTACAATTTTAAGAAGAGGTGAAATTACTGTAACTACAGTCATATCAAAGCTGCAAAGACTGACTTTGAACCATGACTTTGAACAGATTGTGGAAACAGTTACGCAGACGTCACCTCTGTAACAGTCAGGTATGCAATCTTTATTTATATATTTTCACAGTCTAATTCTTCAGTAGTTTTACAAAAAAACTATGATTTCTTGCCTTTAAATTATCATTTAAACTGGAAAAGCTCAATTATGTAAATGACAACATAATTCAAATGTGATTTTCTTTATTTCTTTTTAAATAAATGAAGTGCTATGGGCAGTGACCAGCAGAATTTATGGTCCTCTATTTTGACAAAATAAGCTGCAGGTGAGGAAGTGTCATCTACGAGGGCAATGATAAGTGCAAGTCTACTGACATAGTAAAAGAAAGTTTAATCAGGTAGTTATTTATTAATGTAGCTTGTTAACTGTGACAATATTGGGCAAAAATGGCAGACAGTGAAGCCTTCAATTAGACCTGAGAATGTACTGTATTAATGAAGACAACAATTTAAATAATGATTAACAGATCATTTGCTATAGCATTTCAGTAAAGGGAGTAAGACCAGACTACGTTTTGTGGTCTACAGTTTATGTAGACCACAGGGAATTATTTAAAGTATAGAATTCCATTTAAAAAAGCTAGATATCACTACTTTAAGGTTGAAAGTTTGATATAAAACAATTATGAGCATTTTAGTAGAGTGACAAATATTTGATCCATGAACTGTACTTACTGACTTAACTTTCTCTGTACATTGCATCAGGTCAGTACAGATAATTAAAACACTTTTACTATGATCTGATCTGATACTATGATCTGTTATCGAAGCAGAAAAGTTGAGCCAAATATCAGGAGATCAGACAAACAGCACACACCACATTTGAAATGCTCACAGTATGATTGAAACGCTGAAGATGATGGAACTAAGTCTCATTGAAGTCGTGACGGGGTGCAGCTGAAATGAGAGCTTATTGTAAATGTTGGTGCAACAGTCATCTGTGAGAGGATGTGAAAAACAAAAAGCTATTGACTCACTCAGTACACACTGTTGAATTATTCATGTAGTCAATTCAACTACCTTTAAAGACTTTATTAACTTAAGTTAATCCATAAACCAAAAAAAGTGTAACTGTGTGTTTTTAAAAAGCCTTGAGAATGACTGTGCTTTGAGGTTTTATCAAAACGAACACATGTTCACTGTTAATGGGTGACTCTGGATCTGCTCTACTGTTTTGTCTATCATGCAGGAGCCAGTAGTTTGGTTACCATGGATACCTCTTCAGGTGTTTTGGGCTCCACACTTTGCTGGCATTTTTGCACCATGGTCTGTTAGCTTCTGGGTTTATTTGTGCATGTCTGCAAAGATCATGGTGTGAGTGTTATTACAGAAGTGTGTGTGGGTTCACCCAGTGCAATACTCTTTCATTATAAAACCTTCTCTTGTTTCCCCCCTCAGCCTCTCTTCTCCTCTCCTTGTGTTTCCTCCTCATCTCTTTTTGTTCATTCCTTCTCCATTTGTCTCCTTGCTTTTTCTTTCTTCTCCTGCCTACAAATCGTGCATATCATGTCTGATTTTTCAGCTTGCTGCCCCTCCCAGTCGTTTCTTACCACCTTCCTATTGATACTATTCCATTCCCATCAGTAACCCCCCCCCCCCCCCCCCCCCTTCCTCCTCCTCCTCCTTTTCCTCCATTCCCCTCATCCTCCCCATCTCCTTCTTTCAGATCGGCAATCTGAGTGTAGTAGGTCAGGCTTTGCCAACCCATTTTGGCCCAACATCCCACATGTCAGGGACTCCTCTGTGCAGCCAGGCTTAAAGACTGATGGGACCAAGAAATCGGTCGACAGAGATGGAGAGAAATAATCAGTGAGAATGACGAAGAGAAAGAATGAGTAATGGTAAAAGGGGGCATATATTTTAAAAAGGGCATGAGCTTTGATTGAACCCAAAACCATTACATTTAAATATAAATCGTATATACTGTCCAGTATCTGCACATTATTGAATTTATTAATGACTAATTCAGAGGTAAACAGAGTGAATCTTTAGTTCCAGCTCTTGGGTAATTTTTTTTTTGTCAGGAAGTGAGACAAATCCATGGATACCTGATGTATGTATGTGTATAGAGTTGCACTTGCCTGATCAATACATTGACCACTATCAGCCCAGTGCAGAAATACTGGCATCTTAAATTACATATGCCTTCAAAAACTTAAATGAATTGCAGTAAATTACATGCTCAAGTCAAGAAAAGACTGTAGTTGGTTGTTGTTGGTTGTTTTTCACAATTTTCACAAAATCTTAGGAAGATGCATCGAACAAACAAGGTATATAAAGGGAAAAAAAACTTAACTGTCTGGCTTTTTTATACAAATGAGTGTTCTTATATGTGTTGGTCTTAGAGATGATGTGTATTTTTTATGGTATTTATTCTTTTAAAAAATGCATCTTAAGGACTGCACTTTCAGTTTCATTATCCTGCATTAGACAATGACAATAAAGATATTCTATTCTATTCTATTCTATTCTATTCTATTCTATTCTATTCTATTCTATTCTATTCTATTCTATTCTATTCTATTCTGTTTATTCAGCTGAGGGGTTAAGTTGAAAAAACAAAGACAATATTAAATATTTTCCACCCTTCATCAGAGGTGAAATTCACAATAAAGTGCTCCAGGGAGCTGAAATGCTATAAAAACAACCTAAAAAAAAATCACACTTAATGTCATAATCACAGCAGACTAGTGCAATACTTCAGATCTACTTTTCACAGCACATACAGAGGACCTGAAGGGAGGAGAAACCCTTAAGTAAAACCAAACCTAATGTCTGAGAACATCACAGCTCGCCTCAAACTGTATCTCTGTACATGTATGCATGCACACAGTGAAAGCCACTTGGGTGTGAAGCAGTTGCAGCCAAAGAACAGTCTGAACACCTGACACCTCTAGAGAAACATTAGCACTTTCTCATACAGAACAGAAGACACACAATATTCTCAAGTCAAGACTGGGAGACTGATTTATTTTCCTGGCATCACACTGTAGATTTTAAAGTAACAGCAATGGGAAAAAAAAAAAAAAAAAAAATTAAATCTATTCACGAACATGCATTTGAGTCCGAGTCAGGTCTCACTATACTCAGACTCTTTCACACCCACTGAGAAGTATGAAATTTAGAGTAAGAGGAGCTCACCTTCATGATGCATCCCTCTGTCTGCAGTCCACTCTGAAACACATGTGCTTATCTGTGTGCGTCTGATAATGTGAACGAGAGAGACGGAGTGCGTGAGTGGGAATTTGTGAGTGTGTGTCCCAGTAAGATGTGCAATCTGTAGCTGTCTCTCCTCCCCTGGAGTCAGAGGGGGAGGGTAGTCTGCCCCAATCCAATCCGCAGTGACAATGAATGTGTTTGTACGTGCACGTGAGTGAGTGTCAGGAAGGAAAAGTGCAGCTCCTCCTTACCTCCTAGAGTTTTACACTATTTTATTATCTATCTATCTATCTATATCTATCTATCTATCTACTATCTATCTATCTATCTATCTATCTATCTATCTATCTATCTATCTATCTATCTATCTATCTATCTATCAATCTATCTATCTATCTGTCTGTCTGTCTGTCTGTCTGTCTGTCTGTCTGTCTGTCTGTCTGTCTGTCTGTCTGTCTGTCTGTCTGTCTATCTATCTATCTATCTATCTATCTATCTATCTATCTATCTATCTATCTATCTATCTATCTATCTATCTATCTATCTATCTATCTATCTATCTATCTATCTATCTACTTTCTCTAACATCTCTTCGCTTCATATGTTTCCTTTCTCCCCTCCTCTCTCACTTTCCTCCTCTCTTCTCGTTTATCCCTCTCTCGTATCGTGTGTTCGACTCTCCCTCTCTCTTTTCTCCCCACCCTCTCCCCTTAATAGAAAGCTCACATTTCCTTGTTCTTCTATATAATCAGAGGCAGAGGAGGAGAGAGGAAGCAAGAGAATAAATAGACGGTCTGTCCACTGCTCCATCCATTCATCGGTCCTGTGCTGCCTCTCGCCTCTCATTCCGCTGTTCATGAGGATGAGGTGCCCTGCCCTTTCTCAGTTAATCTGTGTGATTACAAAAGCTCATTCACAATGCACACTGTTAATTATTGTTGGTTCAGACACAGAGCAGTGCTGAAATAAGGTTTCACATATGAGAAACTGCCTTATTAATGCTAATGCAGAGGCTCTAGTACTGTAGAATGTTCTAAGTTTTAACTCTAATATATAGTCCAACATTAGTCTTTTTTTTCTATTATGGTCAATATTCAACCTCACACACACACTCACTGACAACAGGGTTGTTTGCAGGGCAATTCCCAGCATCTTATTCCCTGTTTCCAATTGTGACAGACATATAAAGATGTCTCATGCTACATTGGTGGATTTTATTTCAGCAGTTACCAGCTTTTACATGATAATCTCTGGATTTAATTTTGTATTTTTTAATATGCAAGGACAATATTGGCAGCACATTGATATGCAGCGCAGCTACTGTTGAGAAGCAGAAAGAGGATAGTAAATCTTTTAAAGTCTCTCTATCCTGCAGCAGTGTACTGGCGCATATTATCCAACAGAGAGTGCTGCTGTGATGTTTGAGGTAACAGTGGTTTTATATATCAAAAAATACAAGAGGAGAGGGGAGGAGAGGAGAGGGGAGGGGAGGGGAGGACAGGAGAGGAGAGGAGAGGAGAGGAGAGGAGAGGAGAGGAGAGGAGAGGAGAGGAGAGGAGAGGAGAGGAGAGGAGAGGAGAGGAGAGGAGGGGAGGGGAGGGGAGAGGAGAGGAGAGGAGAGGAGAGGAGGGAGAGGAGAGGAGAGGAGAGGAGAGGAAGAGGAGAGGAGGGAGAGGAGAGGAGAGGAGAGGAGAGGAGAGGAGAGAGGAGAAGGGAGGAGAAGGGAGGAGAGGAGAGGAGAGGAGAGAGGAGAGGAGAGGAGAGGAGAGGAGAGGAGAGGAGAGGAGAGGAGAGGAGAGTGGAGAGGAGGGGAGAGGAGAGGAGAGGAGAGGAGAGGAGAGGAGAGGAGAGGAGAGGAGAGGAGAGGAGGGTTTTCTTAAATCGGATTATATTTTTTCTTACATAATCAGAAATAAAGCCCAATACCAACTGTTCTTTTCAGTTTCAGATGATGACTTGTGCATCTGAGAAACATTCACAGTAAAATCAGTGACAAGTGCAACGAGAAGATTACGTTATTGTAGTTAATTGCAGGGGTTTATTGAATGTAAACACCCAGTTCTCTTCGGGATAGTATTTTATTGCCTCATATATATTTTCTTTATGTCTTTTATTGAATTGTTCTTTACAGGGGGATAGTTTTATTTTAGCATGGTTTTACTACATTGGCTTTAAAAGCCTATAAACAAATACCAATATAGTGAAACACACATCATCCAACCAGTTCTCACAAATCATTTGCAAGTCAAGTCTCACTGAAGGCTGAAATGAAGACAGTGGGGGGCAATCACATCTAATTTTAATCCTGTATTATGTATAAAGCATTTGTAGATTTATCAATGCAGAAATGTGTTGTGAGTCTCTGCAGACAGCTCATCAGATTACAACATTTTTACCCACTTGTCTCAATATGTGTTATTGTTACCTGTGAATGTATTTGTGCTCCATCACTCTAACTACATGTATAATTCTCCACTGTTTCATAAATAATACACACAGTGCAGCTAAGCTAATGAAATATGTCCATTGTTGTAGTTGCGTTGGTACATTTCACAGCTCAGGGTTTTGTTTGACGATTTCATCTCATTAAAATGTGTTTATTAAAGATGATTCAGAAAGTATTACAAGGCAATGTAAGTACACTGTACACTGTACACTGTTAAAAAGACTGGTGTTTGGGTTTCACTGGTTAGAGTTACTGAGTTCACAGCTGGAGATCATAGTGCTTGGTTCCAAACAACACGAAATAATAGAGCAGCCACATAATTGCTGTTAAGTGTGTGTGTGTGTGTGTGTGTGTTGTGTGTGTGAGTGTGTGTGTGTGTGTGTGTGTGTGTAAGCATGAACAACTGGCTCAGGTCATTTCACAGCCAGTTGTCAGGTGTCAGCTCCAGTTTTCCTCAGGCAGGCGGTGGGGAACCTCAGTAAAGGGGTGGAGGTGCTGAACACTGGTCGGTGTCAGAAAGATGGATGAATAATTGTCAGTAAATGCAAACATGTCAATATTCTCAAGGCATAACAACCTTCTTGATATTTAACTAAAGGTGTTAAGTTTCAGCTCAAGGGAATAAGAATAATTTTCATACTTTGGCTGATCTAGAGTCGGAAAAAGCAAAAATAAAACATTTGCACTGACCAGAAGGTACCCCCCCCCCCCCCCCCCCCCCCCCCCCCCCCCCCCCCCCCCCCCGAAAAAAAATAATAAATAAAAACAAAACAGTGAAAGTCAGGCTAATGAGTGGTTAGTGAACAACAAATTACTCTTCTACCAAATGTCCATAAATGAAAAACTGCTTCAATAATAAAGCCAGAGGCATCATAATTATCACTTTCTTTCCTCTTTATATTGGATCTATGACCAAAAACATAAAATTATACACTTTAAATTAAAAAAAACATAAATACATTTTGTCAAAGTGCCTCAAAGTTGACATGTTTTTTTTTTTTATTATTATTATTATTTTCTCTCACATGGGTATTACTGCCTTTGGTTTGTGTTTAAAATCAGGTCTTAGTGGTGGATAAATTGTGATTTCTTTCTCTTTTAGATATTAGTGATTTATTATTTTTGATGAATAAACACTGTCCATTATTTATTTTATTCTGTTTTATCAGTCACTGTCATTTTAGCAGGTGGTTTACTACTTCATTTTTACTGCATTTCAAGTACTGTGTGTAGAGTTGAATAAAATGTAAATTTTATTAAAAATTGTAAGTTTGTTCAGATAACTCAAAAAAGTTATGAACATATTTAGCTGACATTTTCAGGAAATGTTAATACTGGCACATGGAACAAATTACTACATTTTGGTGATGATCAGTGGAAGTATGTGGGAAAGGCACATGTGTGTTTCATTCAGTTGGTTGGGGAAGTGAAAGTGTAACCTAGCGCTCATTTAAGTCATTTAGGGGGGGGGGTGGGGGCTGACCTGTCTTGGTGAAGTT